>OMNN01084517.1:0-11300 GCA_900302755.1 Chromis chromis
TGTAGACAGTCCACGCAGTCACTTATTTTGGGCTGCACGCAGACTACATTTATGCCAAGTGTACCACTGCAGACACGAAAAGCATGAATTGGCCTTAACATGTAGCAAGTCGGGCTGCACGGTGGCTCAGTGGTTAGCACCGTCGCCTCACAGCTAGAAGATCCCCGGTTCGGGTCCCGGTTAGGACGGCTGGGATCTTTCTGTGTGGAGTTTGCATGTTCTCCCTGTGCAGCATGGGTTTTCACCGGGTTCTCCAGCTTCCTCCCACAGTCCAGAAACATGCTGAGGTTAATTGAGGATTCTAAATTGTCCGTAGGTGTGAATGAGAGTGTGCTTGGTTGTTTGTCCTGTGTGTGGCCCTGTGATGGACTGGAGACCTGTCCAGGGTGTCCCCTGCCTTCGCCCTAAGTCGGCTGGGGATAGACTCCAACCAGCCCCCCCGCGACCCTGCAGAGGTTTAAGCGGCGTACAGATAATGTACAGATAATGGATGGATGTAGCAAGTCGTAGCTCAGTGACTGACCTTGGCATTGAAGATCAGTGGTTCAAATCCCAGTCAGGGTGCAGGTGTCCAGTGAGGACCCCTTAGGCAAGGTCCTTAATGCTGCTACCTACTTAGATCCTTGCTTGGGTTGTATCTACTCTCAGATGTATGTCGATTTGGATAAAAGCGTCCGCTAAATGAAAAAGTCCTGAGATGCCACCTGTTAATTTGGTGCTATCCATCTATCCATTATCTGTACGCCGCTTAATCCTCTGCAGGGGGGCTGGAGCCTATCCCAGCCGACTTAGGGCGAAGGCAGGGGACACCCTGGACAGGTCGCCAGTCCATCACAGGGCCGCACAACCAAGTACACTCTCATTCACACCTACGGACAATTTAGAATCATCCATTAACCTCAGCATTTGGACTGTGGGAGCTGGAGAACCTGGTGAAAACCCACGCTGCACAGGGAGAACATGCAAACTCCACACAGAAAGATCCCAGGCATCCTAACCGGGACGCAAACCGGGGATCTTCTAGCTGTGAGGCGACGGTGCTAACCACTGAGCCACCGTGCAAACCCTGCAGTCATTATCATGATGCTGATTAGCTGGGTGCAGGCAATACATCAAGAAGTAGCTAAAAAGATCTTGCTTTGCCTTGAGTCTTGCATGTTTAGAATGACTGTTACCATTTTGGTTTTATTTAGCTCTTAAACTGCCTTTGAGCTCAGGCTGTTTATGTGTGATTGCAACTTTAGCAGTCGGTTCCTGACTGCAAATGAAAGCTTAGCATCAGTTGCTAGAAGATGATAGTGTAAGATTAAACTGGTTTTAACAGCTCATTTAGCATCAGCAGATGACAGGCTACGTCAGCAGCTTCCCTTAAACATCTGTTCAGCACGTCTATCTAATAATACACGGCTGGTTGGGGATAAATACGGGATTGCAATGATTCCCTGCCATTCATTCTCCTCTCGCCTGCCTGATGAACAGCTGAGGAGGGCGTGTCGTGGTTAACATGAACCGCACATGCAGGTGTGGCCCTCACTGTGCTGTCACGCTGTTTAATTAGGTTTTCTCTCCATGGGTGGGGAATATCAGGATTTCCGCTGTAAAAAAATCTTGTCTCTCCACAGTCTCACCCCCGCACTCATTGTGCTGACAATTGCCAATACCGTCTGATGAGCAGCGACTGTCACTGAGGGCGTGACTGAACTTTGTGACCGCGGCTAAAGTTGGAAACATGAAGCTGCACTTGGCTCTGGTTTTTGAGCCATCAGTGCCAAACCATTGTGTACTCAAACTCTCTTGGTTATACATAATTGTTTTTATTCTGGACATCAGAGCTTCTTTTAGTCACCAGAAACTGTCAACCCCATCCAGTATATTTACTCCTATGATAATAGTTTTCGTATTGTTGCTTACAAAAAGCAGATTTTCTTTCAAAGCTAAAACTCTACATCTGGAGCTGGACCAGGCCAAGTCTCCATCATTGTCTGCTAGTAACTTCTTTCTTCCGGATAAACTAGTTTCTTTCCTTGACTTATTTGCTGCTTTTTTCATCCCTCCTCTCAGTGTCTGTGTGGCCTTGCTGAAGTCAGGACCCAGTCATTTTGGTTCCCCTCCCACAAGTCTGGTGTTTCCCTGGAAGCTATTCCTCACACAGGTCGGCCTGTTGTCTGACTGTTTCGATCCAGATGCCCACTAATTGCGTTCTCTTCAGGGGAAACAAGAGTATCACACTTCTTTGCTTGCAGCCATTTTTCCTGCGTTACAGATTCACTTATACGATTGTTCAACAAATGGAAATAATTCATCATCAGTTAATTAGCCAAAGATATACTGATAAAAACATATAAAAGGCCATCATATTGCACACTTTATAACTTGAAAGCAAGTGTGTTATTTTAAGGACAGCTGTAAGCTGTTAAAGTGATTCTCAAGGGTGTAAAACAGAGAGTGGCTGTGGCTCTGTAGGTAGAGGGAGGCCATCTATTAATAGCAAGGCTTACTGGCCCCTGATGACTTGGTCTTGCATGGTACCTGATGTAGTAATGACCAAAAACCAAATGCTGACAGTCAGCCAGATATGCATATATGTTTAACTTTGCAGTCGTCTTCTTTACTGCAATTTTGGATGCACTTCTGCATATCATAGTGTACTACCTCCACCTTTAGATCAGTGGAACATCACCTGCAGGTCCATGTATGCATACATGACACAAACACACTGGGATACCCGCTCAGAGAATAACTGCTCCATAGCGCTACTAAAGGCCATAACTCCACAGGTTATCTTTAAGTGAGATGCCACAATTTTCTGAAATTATAATGTTTGAATTTCTGGAATATCATTATTAATCATTACCCGCCTCTGCTTTACCTGTAGTTCTCACATTTAAAGATATTTTTGTGCAAATTTGCTGTGGACAGACAAAAATATAAACTCTTATTAAACTTCAGAGCTGTTGCAAGCCAGGTGATAGATACAGTATACTGTATTACTTCTACACAATGCAGAGACCACAGCCAGTGGCAGTCAATTAAGATGGGTGCTCCAGAGTGACAAACATAGCATCAGCATCCATTCCTGTCTAGCTATTAGCCTACCTGTTTAAAGGCGTCATTATACTTCAATAGTCCTTATTTGCCTTCTGTAACCTTGAACCACTGTTCATGGGCCAACCTGAACTCACTGTATGAGTTCAGGTTGGCCCATTTATCACCTTCCATAGCTGTAGCTTTTAAGTTAAGTCCATCCATCCATCCATTATCTGTACGCCGCTTAATCCTCTGCAGGATCGCGGGGGGGCTGGAGTCTATCCCAGCCGATTTAGGGTGAAGGCAGGGGACACCCTGGACAGTTCTCCAGTCCATCACAGGGCCACACACAGGACAAACAACCAAGCACACTCTCATTCACACCTACGGACAATTTAGAATCATCAATTAACCTCAGCATGTTTTTGGACTGTGGGAGGAAGCTGGAGAACCCGGTGAAAACCCACACTGCACAGGGAGAACATGCAAACTCCACACAGAAAGATCCCAGGCTTCCTAACCCGCGACGCGATCTTCTAGCTGTGAGGCGACGATGCTAACCACCGGGCCACCGTGCAGCCCACACATCTTCATCCATGTGGCATTTTATTCAGTGAATTATAGTTTGAAGGAGCTGCTAGAATGATTATTTCATTAACAATGGCTTTAATAATACAATAATACAATAATGCTAATTATGTTTTATTTTTGAGAAGCTGAGAGTAGCCATGGAAGTAATAATTGTTTTCACCCCACTACCATGATATCAGGAGTAATTGATCAAGTGATCTCAGATAGCAGACTTGGTTTCTACTGATAATGGGATAATTGGCTCATTATCTCAGTTCAGGCAATCCATCCTTTTTATCATAAAAAATAGTGTATGTTATACTGAGATATACTTAGTTGAAAACATTCTTCAGTTTCTGTATAAAGCAAATATTGAATTATGTTACCCAAGAATCCTTTTGCTAAATAAAGGCTGTACCTTGTTGCAAACAAATCATTGACACACAATTTCCAAGAAGTTAAACAGTGACTGTATGAGAGCAACAACTGGTCCCTTGCATCTGATCAGCAGCATACAGTGGCTATTATGAATGCCCAGTACTGTGTGTCTCCTGTGTTTATCTGTCTTCATCCATTGTGGGCTAATGAAACAGATACAGGGGAATGTGTTTGCCAGGTACTACTACTCAAAACCTCCTCTGATGGGATCATTGTAGAGGAAACAAAAAAACAACAACAAGAAAACACAAGAAATATGGAACGGGTCTGGGTAGAGAATCCCCAAAGCTTGAGATCTGCTGCCTCATTGACAGTTTAATGGTGTGTGTCATAAATGGTGTCACCACCTCATCTCTGCTTTCCCCCCAAACCATTATCTATACACACCCACTCAGCCTCACCCCACTCCACTAGTCCTATCCTCAACTGTCTTCACACAGTCCCCCCTCCACCACTGCATCCCTCTTCATCCTGAGCCTGGCAGATAATATTTCTAGTCCCACAGCAGGAGATCCTATCTCCTTCTGCTCAGCACCTGCCAGCATTTGCTAAGATTTACACTTTTTGTTTAGGAGGACAGCTGAAAATGTGTCCTTCCACCCATTCAAGTCACAGTTTTATAAGATGCTGTCAAATGATCAACAGTTTGCCAAAAACTGCTTAGAAACACAACAAAGAGCCCAAGCCACTGACACAGCATCCAGAATCCATCCATCCATTATCTATACACCACTTAATCCTCTGTAGGGTTGTCTCACGAAACCAATGCATGGTTTCGTGAGACAGGCGGTAATAGTACAAATAAATTCCCTTGAATTACTGTGTTGTCTGGTCAGCATCTATTTTGTGAAGATTTTTATTGCTCCAAGTACAGAGGAAGTGCAATGTTAGGGGAGTAATCAATGGATGAGTGACCATGAGTGACCTGCTTGTGTTGAGGCCCTGCAGGGATGAAGGAGGGAAGTGCTGCGGGTGACAGACAAAGAATAGGACACCCACAGAGACAGAAGTGTGCCTGTAAAGTCAAGCCAGTCTGAGGATTATTCCTCATGATTCATGAAAATGGTTCAAAAGAGCTTAGATGGGTTTAATAGATCAGAGGGGAAGAATGAGAAAGAAATTAGTATGAGAGGGACAGACACACTGACAGGTCTGGCTGTTTCACTGGGTCCCTTTCTTGAAGATGGAGTGGTGAAAGAGATGGAAACTAAACATCTGAGGACTTGAGATGAGGTACAAATCTGTTTCCCCAAGAGGGAGGGATCTGATGAAGACATTACAACAGATGGTATTTACATATCAAAAAAGCACAATAGGGAACTAAATGTTTGTACCATTCAGCTTTCATTCACTGGAAGTTATCTACTGTACAAGGGGCTTAAGAAAAAATAATTAGATTTAATCATAGACAAACAACCTCTGAGGTGTTAAAAGCTCTGCCAGACGAAACTCTTGTGTGGATTTAACAACATTCAAAATATAATGTCAAATATCAATAACTAATGTAAATAATTTTAGATTAGACATGCTGCTTTAAATTGTTGTAATCCAGTAGAGAAACCTGCAAATGGTGAAATGTTGGAAAACTAAACTCATTCTGTGCTACACTGCAATATCCAGTGAATTTCTTCTGTTCCATAGCAGCAGTTAAAGGCCTATCAGACAGGACATGATATGAGCTATGCTTGTTGTGGGGTTCAGTGCAATGCTCAGGGGAGGTTACAGATACCAAAAGAGGCAGAGTTTTCATAACTTTCAGCGGGGCAAAGTGACTACCCTTTCACACTGGAAGCTTCCCATTAATTAAAAACAATTCAACAGCGTAGATGTATTTGTCCCGTGCTAAGAAGCAAGCGTTAGCACTAGCCTTGCTAGTACAAAGAAGAAGGGGAGCAGCAAAGAAGAGGCTGTGGGTGAGCACAGCGAGCATGCAACCTTACCAACTTGTGCACTGTGCTGCGTGTTTGCTTTGCTTGGCACAGTGGCATACAGTTGTTGTGCTGTGCAAGCCATTGAAATGAATGGGTTTCAGAGCAGAGTGGTGCCATGGCCACATCCTGTGTGAAAGGCCATGGCTACATCCACAATTATAGTGATAGCTATGTCATCTTCTGTCTACAGTAATAATCACAGCTGCAGTAAGTCCTATCCAGCCTCATTGAGTCAGTGAGAGAGCTACAAAGATTGACTGTCACTGACCAGAGACAGCTGAATGTGTACCAATACTGAACTAGAAAAGCACTCGGAGAGCGCAGACCTCTGCCAAGCAGCTCATTTCCACCTTTGAATCCTTCAAAAAATTCCTGGATCCAGATGGTAATCCAGACCATCATCAACATAATCACCTGTTCCTTGTCCCATTATCAACATTTTCTGAAAATTTCATCAAAATTGCTATAACAAACAAACAAATGGACAAACAACGGACAAACAAACAAATGGACAAACAGACTGACGCCGGCAAAAACATCGCTTGGAGGTAACAAGAGTAAAGCTCAGACTTTCTCTGTGAATCAGAGGAAATGTAAATGTTACTGCAATATTTATTGTAATGTTTTATAGTTTGCACACAATATAATAAAGAAGTTTCACTTCTTTCTGGCCCAACTGCTGTTCAGGATGCTGCTCCAGAGGCTGTCCTGGGTGTCTCTAAAGACCTCTACCAGTCAACTGGAAACCAGAGATTTGATTTGACTGATCAGCCTCACCATTTGCCTGCCTTGGACAAGAATGCCAGCGTTCTTGCCCTTCAGTTAGTTCTGCTTCACTTAAAAGAGCTATTCATTTTGTTCAGTTTCCTAATAGTGTGACTCACTAGATTTAGGCTGTTACTGGCCGCTCATTTCAGACACCTTTGTTCCCCTATTCTGCTATCTGCTATCTGTTTGTTTTTTGTACCTGCAGCAGACTGATATGGAAGTGCAGCCAGGCCATTGTGTAGTACACAATGGAGTGCTTCAAGAGGCTTGTCATGAGGCACATTAAGACCCTGCTGCCCCCCTCACTAGACCCCCTGCAGTTTGCATATTGTTCCAACTACTAAAAAGACGACGCCATCTCCTCCACCCTCCACCTGGCCCTCACCCACCTGGACAACAAAGACACTTACGTCAGAATGCTGATCATAGACTTCAGCTCAGCATTCAACACTATCATCCCTCAGCATCTGATTGAAAAACTGAGAATGCTGGGCCTGAATACCTCACTTTGCAACTGGATCCTGGACTTTCTGACTGAAAGACTCCAGTCAGTCCGGATCGGGAACAGCACCTCCAACACCACCACACTGAGCACTGGAGCCCCCCAGGGCTGTGTGCTCAGCCCACTGCTGTTCACTCTGCTGACCCACGACTGTGCAGCAATGCACAGTTCAAACCACATCATCAAGTTTGCTGGTGTGGTGGTGGGTCTCATCAGCAGGAACGACGAGTCAGCATACAGAGAGGAGGTGCAGCGGCTAATGGACTGGTGCCGAGTCAACAACCTGTCTCTAAATGTGGACAAGACTAAAGAAAAGGTTGTGGACTTCAGGAGCACACAAAGGGAGCATGCTCTGCTGACCATCGGCGGCTCCACTGTGTAGGTCATCCAGAGCACCAAATTTCTTGGTGTCCACCTGGCGGAAACCCTCACTTGGTCCGTCAATACCAGCTCCAAAGCAAAGAAAGCCCAGCAACACCTCTATTTTCTGCGGAGACTGAGAAAAGCCCACCTCCCACCCCCCATACTGACAATCTTCTACAGAGGGACTATAGAGAGCATCCTGAGCAGCTGCATCACTGCCTGGTTTGGAAACTGCACCGCCTCAGACCACAAGAACCTGCAGATGATAGTGAGGACAGCAGAAAAAGTCATTGTGTCTCTCCCCTCCATCATGGACATTTACATCACACGCTGCACCCGCAAAGCCACCAGCATTGTGAAGGACCCCACACATCCCTCACACAAACTCTTTACACTCTTGCCATCCGGCAGGAGGTACAGAAGCATGTGGGCCCACACGGCCAGACTGTGCAACAGCTTCATTCCCCAAGCCATAAGACTGTTAAACATTCAAGGACTGGACTAATACACACACACAATCTACTCATGTTAATATGTTGGCGCTGTTTTATATCTTGTTGAAATTGCACTATTTATTTGAAAATTGGATTCGGGAAACGTTATCTCGTTTCACAATAAGCTGTACATTGTTGTTGAAATGACAATTAAACCTTTTGAACCATTCTCTGTCATAATTTACACTGGACTGTCTTCTAACAGAGAGAAACTGATGAATGTGTGTTACTAGTTATGTAAAGCTAAGAGAAAGACATTTTGAAAAAGGAGTTAATAACCAAAAAGCAACAGAGTCTTATATTTCCATAATTATTCTTCTTATTTGAAACATCTGTGCAGATAAATTTGTGGATATTTTCTGTGTCAAAATAATGATAATAATGACCCACGAGGTCATTTTTTAAACAAATATCAATACTGTTAATTTATTTGTGACCGCAGAGCTCCACGGCTGTTTTCTGTTGCTTCCTACAATAGTAAATCCATTTAAAACCCCAGTTTTGTCAATGCTAATTAGATCTTTAAGGCTTTTTTATGAAGAACTCCTTTGATTTTAACACTCTGTAGGATCTAAAAAGGTTAACATCTCTCCTTGTCAGACACCTTCATACCTGAATAAACCAGTAAACATGCTGAAAATATGCAGTTAAACTACTGTAAGATAATAAGATGATACACGTTTGTGCTGCTAGTTCGACCCCCAGGGTACCAATATTATCACTGTGATGCTATCAAAACTCTAAGAAGAGATTAGATGAGATGGATTCAGGCTGACATTTGCCTTTTTAAAAAGTATGTGACTTTCCATCAACCTGGTAATGACTCCAATGGGGGGTTTTATCTCCCATATCTGATATCAAATGCAAACAAGCGTGGAGGTAAATTTCAATGAGCCTGATGTGACCTAAACTGGCACCTGAGGGGAAAGAGAAGTGAGTGTCAGTGTATACCGTCATGCTGAGCGACTTGGCTTTTCCACTTTTTAAGCAAGTTGGCAAAACATAAAGCTAAATAAATCAACTTTGGTTAAAAAGTCTTGTTTGTATTGGCCTCGGCGCTCCCCGTCTCTGTGCACTGCGAGTCCAGATTCATAAGAGCGATTATTTGAGCAAATGAATGCTATTCAAATAATATGCCATTTGAACAGTCGGGGCTTATTCACTGTGAATTATTTGTGTTTTATAATCCCACACTATGCACACATAAAATTACTGGAAAGCATCAAACTGGTCAGCTGTGAAAAATCCGATTTGTTCATTAGCGGGGGGATGGGGAGGGGGATCAATACGCAGCTTCAATTGGAGACAACAAAAAGCTCAGGAAACGGAATATTCGGTGAAATTTCTACATCAGTAAGTGTCGCTGCGCAAACATTTGTTTACACTTTGTTGTTCCGGCGTAAACAAACAGCCGTCGTAGCCAGAAAGGAGCATCTTTAGAGGGCAAAACCTGTCAAATGAATCATTAGAGGGATAAACCGCCCCTGTTCTGTTTGACCTGAAAATCTTTTTGGACTGATGGTGCGCATCGAGGAGCTCGACCAAAAAAAACGCCCTTATCCTCTCTTTGCACTTCATGCACAGCTACTGGTGCGTTCGAAATCCAAACTGATCATCGCGAGCATACTTACTGACATTATACACTACACATGCATTTACAGAATGACAAAAACAAGTCAGAGAGCCGTTAAAAGGTCCACATGGAAGCACAATAGCTGATCTGCAGGGAGACACCAGGCAAGCAGGGCAGCATTTATTTAAGACTGAAAGCAACACTCATTTTAATACAGACATGAGTTTTAGGAGTTTAAACAGACTTTAAAACACACTTTCTGACATAATTTACACTGAACAGTCTTATAACTGGGAGAAATGCTCATTGCTCTGCTCAAAATATGTTCATAGTAATAGAAAGTAAGAAAAAAAAGACATCTGTGACCAACAAAAGCACAACAGCGCTGATATGCAGATAGAAACTGGGCAAGTTTATCTTTAAGACTAACTGCAAGACTAATCTGTGTGTATTTCTGTCATTTTAAGGTGAGTTTTTAGGTGTTTAATCAAACTTTAAAACCCACTTCTTGCCATAATTTACACTGAACAGTATGGGAGACTGGAAGAACCTGCTGAAAAGTTGGTGGTGGTTATGTAAAGTAAAAGAAAACATAAAACAAAATGGAGTGAACAACCAAATAGCTCTGATCTGCAGATCAAGTTTGCAGTGCAGCATTTATTTAAGATTAAAAGCAACACTAATCAGTGCATTTCCTCTAAAAAATAAATAACCTGACACTCATGTTTTATAGTTAAACTTGAATTTTGCAGCCAATCTCCTTATAGAAAGAACATTAAGTTAAAGTTTAACACGTTCCTGAGCCATTCTAAGAAACAAATGGATTATTTTCACGGAATAAACTTCTAAATATGCAATTCTGCTACACGCAGTTGATTTTTTAGGAGTTTAATCAGACTTTAGAAGCAACTCTTTGCCAGAATTGGCATTGAACAGTCTTCTAACTGGGAGAACCTGATGAAAATAAAATACAATATGTGAACAACCAATGCAGAATTACTCTGACCTGCAGATAGAAACCAGGTGCAGCATGTATTTAAGATGAAAGCAACACTAATCTGTGCATTTTTCTCTAGAAGTGAATGGTTAAACTTGAATTAACAACCTTTCTCCTTATAGTTCAGCTGCAAAATATAAATACTGAACAACTGCCGTGAAAAATACAAAGAATATTAGGTTCGAAGTTTATTTTCAAAACATAAAAGGCTGAGCAATGTAGTAGAAGTAGAAACTTTCTGCTACCCAAAAACAACATTTCACGTGGTTGCATTTGTGTGAATGTACGATGATCATTAGGAATATTATTGCCCCTCCGGCTGGAACTACCTGTGACTACGTTAGTCATAGTGGTGGAAACGTTCTCTTTATCACTGGCTCAGTGTCTCGCTGTCTGACATGTGAAACAATCCATTATTTGTTGCAGAGATGAAGCGTCAAAATGAGAAGACAAAGGAGGATAGATGATTAAAAAATAATGAGGTAAATATTAGGGGTGGGACTCGATTAAAAAATTAATCTAATTAATTAGAGGCTTTGTGATTAATTAATCGCAATTAATCGCATAACAGTATTTGCCACAAGAAGCAACATTTTTCAATTTCAATGGATTTTGGTATATGACTGAATCAGATGAT
>OMNN01084521.1:0-16384 GCA_900302755.1 Chromis chromis
ATATAAATTATTTAGATACATTTGTATAGTATATAATATTGTAGGACCTTAACCTTAATATTTAAATTAGGAGAATCTGTATAATACATAATACTGTAGGGCTTTAACCCTAGTATTTAAATGACTCGGGTAGATTTGTTTAATATAAACTGCTGTAATGTTTCTAGCCTAATATTTAAAGTAGTTAAGGGACTTTGTATGATACATAATACTGTAAGGCCTTTACCATATTATTTTCATTAATCAGGTAAATTTAGCTGTGCAGAGAACTCAGAGTCCTCTCTGTCAGATAGATGTTACCAGTACACTCAAAAAGGGAGCAGACTATTTCTCCTGACCTGGAACAAATTTCTGTTGACATTTAAACGCTGAATGCCTGGACAAACGTCAGGACAGTGAAGCCTCTTATAGCTGCATATTGAGTCCAAATATCAGTTGCTTTTGAGGCAAGAATGCACTTATTGTATAAAGTTGTAAAAGTATAAATCAATAACTATTTGCAGTGTGGCAGACACACATATCAAAGGCTGCTTATATCATGTGGTCATCCTGTGAGCAAACAATATGTAGCCTATCTCTAAACACTTGACATAAAGTTCTGACTTGCTTTATTTAATAAATACTTTCCCAGACAGAGAACCTACTCGGACAAGCCTCATGATCCAACGTGGCCATGACTACCACTTTCACCATGAAGCTATATTCTCCCTAATCTCAACTTTATCCCAGCCATGGTGCCTTCAAGGTGCTTTGCTGGTCACAAGGTTTCACAAATCTGACCATGTTCCCACAGTCTTCTACCATCGCTACAACACACCGGCTACGGCAAGCCACGAGGGTCTGTAGAGTTTAAAGCTTTCCGGGTTCGCTGTGTCAACAGTCGCACAGTGCTGCTGCCGTTGCGGAGGAACGACGATGTCGGAGCAGGAGTCTCTGAGGTGCTCCAGTGCCAGGAACCGTGGAGGCGTACAGAGGGTGGAAGGAAAACTGCGAGCCAGTGTAGAAAAAGGGGACTACTATGAAGCACACCAGATGTACAGGACTTTATTTTTTAGGTAAGACTTCGTATTAGGCTCCTAGCTTCAGTTGTAATTGTCATTCGGCTTCGAGGCCTGCCTGTTCCAGATCATTCTGCTGTCAACCTTGCTTCCATACCTGCCGTTTTCTGATTGGTTGGATTCCAGTACGGACCCGCCCACTCCTGTCGGTCCGTGTGTTTGTTTGGACAGACGTCGCTTCAATCTTCTAAAACGGGACGGCTAACTACCACGGCTAGTTAGCTGTTTAGCTACACCACTAACGGCAAGCTAATGATAGCCGAGTTAGCAAGAGTACCAATGCAAGACAGTTAGACAGTCTGTTTTTGTGTGTTATTGGAAGAGATGCGTAAACTGTAAATTATCTGAATGTAGCGGATAAGTGTTTTGTTAAAGTCTGTCGCCGCCGAAACATGTTAGTTGAGGCTGTCCAGCTGTGAGAGCATTTAGCTTGGTAGCCACATTCTGGTCCGCCGCAGTCTGGGCTATGAGGGCTAGACATGGTTTTGATTAGTATAAATATAGTGTCTTAATTTACAGCTACATACATACTTACATTGCTAAATTTTCAGAATCTGGGATAAGCCTATACGAAGTTGTTCCCAGTGCCTCTTGTTTCTTTGAAGAACGGTTACACACTATATGGTGTACAGTCACACCTCCCTGTTCCAACACCATTAAAAACCTGAATGCTGTCTGGGGTTATGGGTAGATTTGTTCTGCTGTCATAGGGTTTGGCTATCTGCCTCCAGCACAGTTTAACAAACTGTTGTTCAGATCTAATTAAAGCATATCACAGAGCTAATATGGTACACTCCTATTTCTTTGGCATTGGCCTGCTCTTCCTCATGACAAGAACTCATAATTGTAATTTTAATGCCTGGAAATGAAAGAAACCCAGTCTAAAGTTACTATAGTTAATATATGGTGTGCAAGAAGGTTTATATACCTAATTCACATACAGACTTTGTTTTGTATCTCAGCTGATGTGCAGAGGAGGCAGGACTGATCTTGAATGAGGCCAGCAAAGAGTGTGTCTTTCTTGATAAGCTGATAGTATCATCTCATGTGTCATGCTGATATGCCCGTTCTTCTATAGGTACATGTCACAGGCAAAACATGCTGAGGCCAGGGAGCTGATGTACAACGGTGCTCTGCTCTTCTTCAGCTATAACCAGGTATATGCTGCTCTAGATTTGTTCTCTCAAAAACCATATTATGTTAGATAGTAGTCCAGTTTGACTGTATTTATCTCCTCACTTTGTGTAAATATGATACAAGAAAAACAATGAAGCTGTGTCTGCAAGGATGAAAAATCTTGATTGGGATAAATCTAAGTGCAGAGAGCTGATAATAACATCTACTAGGCAAACAGCATATAGACTGGGGTTTGAAGGTTGTTGCTCTTACTGGTTACTATTGATCACCAGGTTTCCACACCTGTAAACACATATTTTTGCATGCTGCAGAGACTTACACATTTTAGCCTAAGAGTGCACACAATAATGTATCAGATGGATGATTAATTAAATACATTGATTAGGCCTATCTCACAATACCTGTTGTAGCAGTATAGACTTAAAAATAAAGTTGGTTGTGTTTTGCTTTACAGCAAAACAGTGCAGCAGATCTGTCAATGCTGGTGCTGGAGGTTTTGGAGAAATCTGAGACAAAAGTGGAAGATGACATATTAGGTAAGCGGCAAACTTTTAAACTTCCTTTTTGAAAAACTCTAGTTCATCTACAAGACGTGTACTGAGCTGTACATTGTGTATTTGACATACAGTATGTGGTGCTGCATGTGATGTCCTATACTGTGATTGAGAAGTCATGTTGATACCAACACTGATGGGATTTTATTGTTGTTACTTCCCTCAATGGACACCAAAAATGTTTTGTACAGCAAGATTTACATAAATTGTAGCCACGAGAAGGAGCTCTTAAGTGTCAACTGTTAAAGTGGATTCCATTTTCACTGAAAGATACAATGAATATAGTGTATATACCAGTAACTTTTAGCTTTTTACTGAAATAAATACTGCTTTACACAGAAAAAAACATATCTTAGAATATGAAAATAAAAAGTTATCTATGCATCATTTATGTCCTGATCAGCAAGATGGATTGCTTCATTGCAGTGACACATAAGTGGCATAGCTAAATATTAGTGGGTGCTGGATTGTGTTGTGTATATAATGAATGGTTGTTTCAGGTCTACTGTTGATTGGATAAATACTGTTGCAAGTAAATCATTGTGACATTCAAAGAAATCTACCCTCCAAAAGAACACTAATAGGACATTTCAGGTTCCAGGACACCTTCTCTGATGCTGTGGTGTTGGTTGTGTGTGTTTGTGGAGCAGAAAGCCTTGCTAAGCTGTTCAGTCAGATGGACCAGAACTCTCCAGAGAGAGTAGCATTTGTGTCCAGAGCCTTGAAGTGGTCCACAGGAGGGTCTGGCAAGTTGGGCCACCCAAAACTACACCAGCTGCTGGCTGTCACCTTGTGGAAAGGTAATCAGTTCAACATTTTTTGTGGTGATTGGCATGCCCGATATTGAATTTTTGCCAGTATGCAGATACTTTCCAATTCATTTTGGCCAATGCAGACACTTGTGTATGCACATATTTCCCCCCTCTAATTTCCGAATAACATCAAGCCTGTCCTGTAGTATGATTAACATACTGTTATGCCTAAGCCTATTGCCCTACTGCCAGATGAAGACACAAAATACAATGATTTTCAAATGTACACATTCACTGGGCAAATTAAGAAATGATTCTTTCAAAATGTTCTTTCTATGTATAAAGAAAAGAGTCATGAAATGTGTCAGTGTTCCAGAAAAGCTTATTTTTCTATTACATTTACTTCCCATTGCTGCCAGTTTATTCTTCCACAGTCAGTCCTTGGTTAATTGTGTCTCTGTGGCATGTCCTGAATGTGCTAAAGATGTCGAATGACACCCTAGCTGGTGGGTGTTTTCGACATGCATGCTACCTTGTCCCAGCTTGGATCTTAAAATATTAACGTTTAAAATGTATAAATGTGTGTGTTCAGAGCAAAACTACAGCGAGTCTCGCTATCACTTCCTGCATTCGTCTGACGGGGAGGGCTGTGCACAGATGCTGGTGGAGTATTCAGCGTCGCGAGGCTTCCGCAGTGAGGTCGACATGTTTGTGGCGCAGGCCGTCCTACAGTAAGTGAACTGTCACTCACACACTAATATCAACATGATGTCATCACAAAGTAAAATGTCTAAATCAGCGTTACTGTTCAGTTAAGAAAGGTGTCCAAACTGAAGATTTCTGCCCTTCAACCTGGAAATGTAGGCAGAATGAGTCATGTTAACTTGTAGTATTCAGACACGGTGTGGAGGGGAGAGTGTGTTATTGATGCATCCTTCTCGAGCATATCGGCTTGCAGTCATATCCATTTTATATCTGTCAGCCGTTTGTTTAAAGAGTCTTTGAGCTCTCTGTGATTCTGCTCTGCAAACACTTACTCTGTTGTTTTCTTTCACTTCTTCTCCTTATGTCTTTATTCTCTGTCCCTTCTCTATTTCTGTTCTCTCCTTCTCTCATCTTACAAATCCTCTAGGTTCCTCTGCTTAAAGAACAAAAACAGTGCTTCCGTAGTGTTCAGCACATACACGGAGAAACACCCGTCCATAGAGAAGGGCCCTCCCTTTGTCCAGCCTCTCCTAAACTTTATCTGGTTTCTGCTGCTGGCAGTGGATGGGTGAGGAAAACTGTTGGATTTAACCTGACTACCTCTAAGCATAATGACATAGAGTATTTAAAGCCTTTCTATTTTTTCTCCAGGGGTAAATTAACAGTTTTCACAGTGTTATGTGAGCAGTATCAGCCTTCTCTGAAGAGGGACCCCATGTATAATGAGGTGAGTGTTATGATTCTGTTTGATACTCAGTATTTTCTTCACCAATGACTCATGTAATAAATTATCTTAAATAATGTGGACACCGTGTACCGTGTTTCTGTGCTTGCATACTCCGACTTTAAACGTGTTTAGATTACAATTATGAAAAATGTGTATTATTTAAATATATATATCTTATGGTGGAATATTTCATTTAACTTCGTTGTTGTTCTGGGCTCTAATTCTCTTTTTTCTCCTCTTGACATTTGACCGGCTCCACAGTATCTCGACAGAATAGGACAGCTTTTCTTTGGTGTTCCACCCAAACAGTCTCCATCATACGGTGGACTCCTAGGTGAGTTGACCAAGACTTTTAATTTGAGCAGTTGTTAAGAATTACTACAGAGACTGCTTTTTACTTAGTCGAGGAATTGATACTTGGGTTACAACGTTTTGACTGTAATTGTGAGGTGATTAGTTGTCATCTACTACTCACCAGCTGCTAAGATAAATGGCAGCTTTTCAGGATGAATGACTCCTAAATGGGGATTCTGCCAAGCAATGTCTCTTCAGTCTCACCTTCTTCACACTATTCATAGAGCGGCTTTAATGAGCAGTTAATGAAGATGTTAAAAATAAATGACGAGAATCTTATTGAAAGAAATCCAATGCAGGATGTCTGAATGCAAATGAAGCTGTTGTGACTTTCACAGACCTGGACTGTAACCTGCTTTTACTGATTAAATCACTTGATTTTTGATTCAGGTCATAAATTAAGGCTACATAAAGCTCAAACCTTTCCTTCCAAGTATACTCAAATGAGAACAAACATATTTTATTTAATTTTTCCTTTATTTAACCAGGTGAGTCAATTGAGAACCAGTTCTCATTTACAACGACGACCTGGCCAAGACAAGATAATACAAGAACGACAAGAACATATGTAGCGAAACTTCAAATGGAAAACTACTAACTTTAAATAACCGGTCCAAATACCAATTGATCTAGCTAATATTTACAAGAAAAACTTGGCCCTACACCAAAGGACACACAAGAAAACCTGGATTCCAGGTTATTCCAAACAATGGATATATGTAATCTGACATTATAGATTATAGAGTTCAGTATTTTAGACACCTTTTCTTTTCCAGTCCTTGTCAGTAGACATATCAATGACATTGTTGGAATATGATTTGAAATGGAAGAGTTATGAAAAGAAAAGGCTCATTTTCAGTTTGTCATGCCTAGGGGATAATTGTAAAGCAGCATGGGGGCGATGTTTAGTCTGCTGTTACAGTAGTAACTACAGTACAGTTTGAGGAAATACAATTTAACCAGTTCCACATTAATGCTTAGTGGGGAAACTGAACTTTTAAGGTAAACCACAGATAATGGTTCCTCTCAATATCTGGTTGGATTGAGGTTAGATGCAAATGAGTCTGAGTGCAAAAATCTAAGGACAGACAGAAATGTTAAGATAGTAGCGACATGACAGAGACTGTAAACCAAATATTGGATAATCATCATTAATTTCGAAGAACAGCCATTGCCCTAGTAAATAAATAAATAATAAAATAAACAAATAATTGTAAATAATTCCACCATTGATGCATTTTGATTCATTTTAATAAAAGATTGATGATTAACTTGTTGCATCCAACAGGAAATCTGCTGAACAGCCTGATGGGTTCGGGTGAGGATGATGACGGTGCTGAAGAAGCCCAGGAGGACAGCAGCCCCATAGAACTAGACTGAGCCTGCAGCCTGGGACAAGGTCAACGAACAAACAACCACAAAAAAAAAAGAGGAAGACCACCCCGCCTCCCTCCTTCACCTCCACATCGGGGTCAAGGCGAGGCGCTGGTCCGTGTTTTCAGAGGCGTGCTGTTTCACAAAAACTCCCTCCATTCTCCCAACCATCCAGTCCAAAATCAGAACAAGTATCACGCCGCCAAAACATCCCTGTCAGCACTGCCTGGACTGACTGCGCCAAACTGCAAAACTCTTCCCGTGCTGAATTATTGTAAGACTATATTATTTCATTTTAACCATCATTTTTGTTAGTTTGGGACTCTTGCTGTCTATTTCGGGGTGTTTGCTTTTTAAACAAGAGATAACGAACTGTCCTCTTCCCGTGAAAACCTGCTCCCAGGAGATGGGCGTGGTTGGAGTCTCCAACTGGGGAAAGACAGCCTCACAAGTGTAACCCCTCTTCATAATGTTGTTTACATCATTCTAAGAGGGTGTAGTCAGCTCACTACAATTCTCTACATGTTTTGTTTGTCATGCAGCCACACTGAGCTCGATCAGAGCCTTGATGTTGCCGCATTTTTCGACAACTTATTCCGTTACAAGTCTCTTCTTTCGGTAGTAAATTAAATTGTACTTTTAGCCAAGGCTACGTTTCAGCATTGCATCTCTAGTTTTATGGACATTAAAAGACATCACAGGTCTGTGTACGCTATAATCAGAGGTCATGTTGCACCTTGAATATCAACCAAACAAACAATTCCTTTTGTAGTATAGATTGTAGTGTCTTTTTTTTGTTTTGTTTGAATTACTGCGAACATACAGCCGTCTGTATACAAATAGCTCCATTGTAGCAGCCAGACTTTTTATTGTGCACTGGTTCAACTGCTGCTGAGCTCCTTTACATCTGGAATTGTATGTGAGGGTGAAAAAAAAAATCCAGGTTTGCCTTTTTGTTGTAGTTTTAAGAAATCAAATTGTGGCTAATGACTTACTCAAAGCGCTTAAGAGTCTGCAGAGTGTTTTTTATGAGAGAAGCAAGATGCTGGGAAGACGTGTTGCATGCTATAAACTGCTAATATTTAAATCTGCTGCTTACCCGACTACTTTATTTCCGTCAGACAATTCCTCCTCGAAACGATCAATAATAACAGAAGCTCGGCCAGTGCACAGTAAGAAGCTCAAGTCATTCAGTTGCTGCCGTTTATCAGTGTTAAATTCATTGGCCGTCAGAGAACACAGCTTTCTTTTCTTTGCTCACATCAATCTGTCCTCGACTTCTTTTTGTCCTTGCAGTGACATTCGATCAGTCCAGCTCCTGTCGGTTTCTTTTAAAGCCCCAGCGATGATTCGTATCATCTTAAAAAAGGGTTTCAGTCTCCCCTTGCAATGTCCAAATTGTCATTAAATACCAGGAAACTAGGAATATCCAGAGGTCTTCCAATCTAGATCAATGTGTATGTACTTTTTTTGTCATCTGTGCTGGGCTATGGAAATCCTAAATGGCCAATATTAATAAAGACATCATCAAATAAATAAGGAATCTGAATGACAACTGAACCAATACATAAAATAATTCAGTACAATAGTTAAAAATTAATTTTGGGGTGACGATGGGTAAGATTTAAAATGTATTCACAAAATTACCTCTAAGAAGGTTCATTTAAATGTTTCACGTGGTTAATGTATTTAATATTGGCCTTTTTGCGGTTCCATACAGGACTGGCTGGTGTAATGTCACAGGGCTACAGAGGGACGGATGGAATAGTGTTGGTTTGTCAGTGTATATGCTCTGCCGTGGTAGCATCTGTCTAATGTTGGTGTTGACGATGTGGGAAAGAGACCAGTGATGTGGCAAAGAGTTAACCGCAGTGATCATTAGAAATTGGGAAAAAAAGGAAAATCTAAAATTGTAGTGCAAAAAACACTTAAAATGACTCAACGTACACACTTAAATAAAACATTGTTGAAGTTAAAGGTTTCTCCCTGGTGCTCGGCTCATCCTGCAGGCTTCTCTGTTGCACCACTGAGGTCGACCACCTGAAGGGAAATTCAGGCCTAAGTGGCTTTTAGGTTCCTTAATAACGGAACACATTTTCTGAAGAGGTCAGTCGGGAGGATGACATCAGAGAAAGTGTTCTGGTTCTCATAATCGCACTTAGATTTTTTTATTCAGTGTTAAATGTTACAGTGTCCTTTATGTGAAGCAGGAACTGAAACATGTGAAAGGAGGACAGAGTGTCACTCAATGAGATGTTTAGTTTTTTTTCTTTTGTTAACCTGAAAGCCACTTCAGTCAGAATTGTCCTGTAATTACCTGGATAAAGTGTGCGACCAAAGGCCTACTGTGTCAGTGAACATCATCACAGCTGTTTGTTTTTGATGATTTTTGTCCTTTGAGAACTAAAGCGGAGTGTTTGCCTTTTCAACAGTTCACTAATTCAGTAAATAAACTACAACTGAGAAGAGTTTGAGAATGTCAAACGGCTTCCTCTCCATTTTTTTATTGCTTCATGCAGTGTATTTCACACGCTAGTACCCAAGACGCAAGTAAAGAAATATAGATACAGTAAGCAAAACAATACAACTTAAAAGTGATACAGAGTGGGTATTTGTTAAAGTCACTTGGCTGCATCGGAGGACGGACGTTTAGCTTCAGATATCAAGATGTGTGGAATCTCTGCTCTGCCCCAACAATGTTTTAGGTTGCTGGGAAAGTCAGTTAGATGCTCTTGTGGTTTTGAGTTGAGCAGAGGAGACTGTGGGAGGACACATTCTTGGACAGTCCACACGATAAATCAGTTTGAAGTTAAGGAGTTATAAAACACGAGAGAGTTACTGCAGTCTGAGATACGTAGTGTGAGCATGTCACATCCAAAGGGTCTTGAACACATTCACATCCCTTCAAATATGTTCAGTCTTCTCACACAAAATAACAACATTAAGGCATTTTTAAACTACTTTGTGCTTCTTGTTAGATTTATTTACACAAATTTGACTGGAATACTTTTACAAACATTGCTGAGGATGCTGTTCAGGTGCGGGACTGTAGTGTGAGTCTCTGGACTGTATCAGTCAGGTGAGCCATGTCGGGCTGCTGAGCCTGATGTTTGATGTACTCCAGAGTCCGAACCTGCAGCAGACGGAGACAAGATGTCAGGCTGCATTCACAAATCCAAAGAGGGGCTGCACACCTAAAAACATGCTCTTAAATTGTAAACTAAGTAATATGACTTGACTGTGATGAAACGCATCAATGCTGGTGTTACCGTTTCTCTCCAAATGTATAAAAATAGACATGTCAAGGGTTAAAAAAATGGTTCAACACGCCACCTGTTTAAAGTCATTCTGAATCTTGAAAGGCCAGTGCTGACATACAGAAGAGTCAAAACAATCCACATAACTGCATTATCTCCCTTCAGACTCTATGGCTCGGCAGTCTTGCAGATGACCCCTTGATAGCAACACTACTGTTATGTTTAAGGGTTTAGTCTTCAGGCATCACTGGGGTGCAGCCAGCAGCTCAAAATGGTACAGTTCAGGACCACCATAGTCTGCCAAACTAGCGTTCGCTAGGATGGCACTGAGCAACTCCTGCCTGACACGATACACTTTAAACAGTAACAATGGCTAAAAATGTAAGTCTGCCCTACAGATCAATGAGGCTGTAATCTGAACCAAGCACAGGCTGCTTGAGGAATCTGCAAAACGTGAACTCACAGAGATCCGAGTCTCACAGTATCCATGTTTGTGGCTGAGGTTCCACAGGTTGACGGCCAGCTGGCTCAGCTTGTTGTTCCTCAGGTCACCGTGAGCCAACAGGACACCAAACAGGGAGAAGGCTAGAGCGCCTTGACGGCGAGGGCTCTGCTGCAATAGAGTAAGATAAAAGGCGTCAGTGGAATGAGTTTCAAAAATGCAGCATACTAACTTTAGTTTTGGATCATCAAAACTGTGATCACATTTTACTAAAACATTCTTTAAAATGAAAGCGTGGCCTTCACTTCTTATTGGAAATAATACAAATATTTAGGCCATTTTTACCAAGACATTTTTCAGGGAAAAGCACCATGACAAAAAATTTTTAATAAAACAAACAAAAAAACGGAGCCAAATTGGGTGTTTCCATCTGTCCTCACCTCGTCCCGACCGAGCGCCTTCAGATGGTCCAGGATCTGTCCGATCAGAGTCTCACACAGCTTGTTGATCTCTGATAGAAACTTGGGGTCTCCTCCATACAGTGTCTCATTGGAGTCCACTGAGACCGGGACACAGAGAGAAAAGCTACATTCAGTTGGGATAAAGGCTTCTGCTGAACAGGTTTGCCATAAAGTGATCACATAGAATCATTCTTCCATACCTCAAAATAACTAACCAGAGAAAAAGTCACTGAACTATGACAACATCCTGGGTTAGTCCATAGGCAAGGATTTGGTGGTCCTGTTATCTGAAATAACATTTACTGTGTGTGTGTGTCGTTACCTTTGGGGATGGAGTAGAGATACGTTTCCTGGCTCATGGCGGCCAGCAGGGGCAGAGCGCTGATGTAAACCCGCACCTTTGCATCACTGTTGTCCTCCCAGCTGTAATCCTGGACCATGTTGAGCAGACCACGGACTAAGTAGAGCACCCCATGCTCTGGATGGTCCTGTAAGCACACACAGATATGTCAAGCTCTACAGGCCATACTGGGTAGATTACAGGCCTGGTACATGTCCTGTAAAACACCCAAAGGCCAAACTGCATTACCAAAAAACATGAAGAAATAGAATCCATCAGAGTAAAAACAACAAAGTCTTGTAACATTTCTGTACTGAGAGGCTGATGAGTGTTACCGGGACAACCAGCAGCGTTGCCAAGAAGTTGTTGATGAAGTCCAGGAGGAAACTCTCAGAAGAACGGAGTTTCCCCTCTATGCTGATGGAGCGAGGAACCTCTGGAAGAATACTGACTGCTGCCTGAAGGAAAGCATCCGCTGGAGGAGAGGGGAGACAGACAGAAAGATTAAGGGAGGAAGAAAAGGAGGAGAGAGATGAGAGAGGTGGGGAAATACAGGAGGAAACGACCGATGATAGAGGACAGAAAACAAGTAAAGGAAAAAATGAAAGATGAGGAAGGGACGAGAAGAAATGAAGGGAGAACGTAAAAGAGAAGAAGTGATCGATATAAAGAGTAAGGAATTGTAACAACCTCAGAGAGAAGGCCAAAGCTTTAAACACAAAGTCCTGAGTTTTACTTTTAATTTGAAATCTGAAGCAGCAGCTGCTTACACTGGGAGAGACACTGGTTGGCCAAAGCAACCTGTCCAGACAGCAGGTAGAGGCTGAGACGACTGAAGATGCTGCTGAGAGACGGGATGGTGATGAAACTGTAGGCAGCACACGCCTGAAGGAGAGACGGAGAGACGCAAATCCATTAAGTGTTTTCTAAGAAGCTCTTGTTCCTTTGAAATCTCCTCCTGAAGTTATTAGAAGCTGAGTGTGTTTGACTCACTCTGACGAAGGCAGCAGTTTTTCGGGAATGACTCCCTCTCACCACTCTCAGGGTCTCCATGGCCAGCTGGTTCACCGTCTGTGAATGACAAAGTTCCATAAAGAACATGAAGACTGGGTTAAGTGTGTCGATATTAAATCAAGACATGCAAGCAGAGACTTTACTGACGTGGATGAGCTGCACCAGAACTGGCTCCAGGTTACAGAAGGTGGCTCTGGCCTCCACACAGAAACTCAGCTGCTGCTCAAAGTCACGACCAAACGAAACCTGAACAGAGAACAAGGGTCAAAAGAGAGGAAACTTTTCGATGTGATGTTTCCCATTTTATTAATAGACTTGAGTCATTCTGCTGCGTCATGGGTTAAATAAGATGATAACGTTTTGAAATAACTTCAAAATCACATCCTTTTCTGAACATTGGCACTTTGAAATTTGAATATTAGAAAAAAGATTTCATGATAAAGGTTTGTCTAAGACCAAGTCACAAGGTTGAAAAGCTCCACAAAAGAATGTCTGTGAAGGTTCTCAGTCATCCAGGTCATGGTTGTCCTCGTAGGTTCAATCGTAGCATCTGGACTTGGTTGAGTTTGTCGAAGACGTTTCACCTCTCAGCCCAGAGGCTTCATCAGTTCTAAACTGACTGGTTGGGAGTTCCAGACTTTATACTCTTCAGGAGCCATTAACACTATTGAAACTCCAGTCTGCTGGGTGAGTGTTTCCCCTCCCTCATTCGTTAGGTCGTTAGGTCATTCCCTCTCACAATGGGGTTCATTAGGGAGCTTTGTGGCCATTGGCACCATTAACATCTGGCCACAGTTTAGAACTGATGAAGCTTCTTAGATGAGAGGTGAAACATCTTCGAGCTAACTCAAGCAAGTTCAGATGCTACGATTGAAACTACGAGGATCCACAGAAAAACGTCATCGTACATTACAATGTTTTTTGTAAAATTCTCCATGTCTGCATTGTTTTATGTCTTCAAATCCCAACAGTGATCTGTCATTAACACAAACACTATCTGTAAAGCTTTGAGCCATTTTTAAAGATTTCTGTCTCCAGCAGAAACACAGACAGCTGAGAGATGGATGAGAAAATGGTTGAGTGTTTTATGGGATGTGTTGACCATAATGAAGTTTAATATCCCAACGGATGAGAAGTCTCACCATGCGGATGAAGCCGATGATCAGCAGCGCCAGAGATCTTTTCTCATCCTCAAGAGTAAGAGCGCTGCAGGACAAAGAGCAGAAGAGTTACTGTCTGAAAACACCAGGCTGATCAGAACACCAGCAGCCAGATGAAAAAAGATTAAATATGCATTACTACGTTAACGGAAATGAAACTATAAAGAAAACTATGTCTGCAAAATCACTGACCTGTACTAAAATTTAACCCTTTAGGACCTAAGCCTCAAAATGTCTGCCTGTTCTTTTTTTTCCTATCTTGACTACAAAAGGATCAGAAAATGTCCTGTGAGCGCTTGTGCCCATTTTTTCAGAAGACACTTTCAATATCTGGCAGTTATTTACAATCTACCAATTTAATGATGGTTTAAAATGACGTTGCGCTTTACAGCCAATATAGTGTCATTACGTTAATTTCATACGGATACGAATTAACTTACCATATCTGAATTAAATTACTGTAATGACACTATATTGGTGTCATTACGGTAATTTTATTACTACCCCTCTACGAATCCATTGGATTTTTTCCGATAGCGCAAACTGTGATATAATTACAGTATTCCAAAGTGTGCTTGCCCAAGCGTGTCACTGATGACGCACTAGGACTTAAATGGTTAAACTAAAACTGTAATTAAATAATGGCAAAATTAAAATGTCATATTCCCTACTTGACAGAGTCGTGCATGGTCTTGCAGATGTGCAGCATGGCGTTGAGGATGACCGGGTCTCTGGTGAGCTCCACCTGGTGTCTGCAGGAGACAAAGCAATAGATGGAGACAAATCAAAAGAACACATTTTACAAGAGGGTATCACTTTTTCTGTGAATCAATCTCCTGATCTCAACAAACTCTTACTTGATGAAGACCTCCATGATGGATTTGCAGACCTCCACCCTCACACTGTCCTTCTGGAACATGTCGAGGAACGGCAGGAAACGCTCCTGAGGAACAGAGAAGTGGAAAACTGTGGAAGTGTGGCTCCATGAGGGGAAATCACAGGTCTTTTTCATCTTGTTTAGTGTTTCATGAAGCATTTCAAAGAGGTGATGCTCACCATGGAGAAGAGGAGGGAGAAGTCATGGAAGTAGGTGAGGATCTTCCTGATCACTGACTGCAGCTGCACGCAGAACAAAGACAAACCAGTCAGTGCAGAGCAGATGAGGGTTTTAGATTCAAGGCAGCAATGTAAATCAGTCTGTCAACCTGAGGGTAGGCGTCCTCGAATGCTCGGTCAGGCGTCATGTGTTTGATGATGTCAGCCAGAACAGTGTTGACTTCACGTTTCTGAGAGTGAAAGAGAGCCAGCTGAGAAAAGTGAAGCAATTCCAAATGATAAAGCCTGTTCTGACTGTGTTTTGCTCACTGTAAAGTGTCGGCAGGTGAACTCCACCCAGATTTCAGCACAGTTGACATAATCCTGAAAACCACAATAACATTTTAATTAATAATCTGGAACGTTTTGAATGAAACAACAGTTTTAGGTAAAGTAAGCATCAGTGTGAGAGAACCTGAGGACTGCGGACTTTGGTGACGACCTTCCAGGCTTCATTCAGGATGGTGAGCCTCTCAGATTCTGGAGGATCTGCACAAGCCAGACTGCGACCCAGAGATCCGAACAACAGATGCTGGGGGGAGACGACAATCAAAGGTTCATTCATACCTCAACAAGAGAGCAACCTCCTATATTCCTAACAAATTTACAAACTTATCCCAACAATTTACATAATGTCAGGTCCAGAAGAAAAAATGTAAAATGAAAGTCACGACATTGTCTGGTGAGGCATATTACAGTTGCTCTGACCTTTGGGAAGCCGGACTCGTCGCACTCTTTGATCATACTGATGAAGTCGGTGGCTCTGACTGCGACAAACTCCGGCCTGAAGGCCCTCATAACTGAATTCAGAAGCAAGGCACTGTGGGAAACAGGAGCATGATGACTGTCTGGTTAAAAAGGACAGTGCCTGTATATCACCAGCTCCAGGGCGTTCTAAATGTGGCAGGAGCACTGGGAGCTACACAGGGTGGCTACATTTAAGACACTTACAGTTCTTATAGGCACAGTCTTGGAACTTTCTGACTGCACCTGGTACAAGCACCATAACTGATCTTGCAGCCCCACTGTACTGCTTAATATAATAACCTGTTGACTTTTTATAAACAAACAGGAACAAAGTAAATACGTTAAACTCATACTTTCATTATTATTTTGTTACTCAGAAACTCACTTATTTCCCAGCGTCTTGCATCTCTCCATCATCTCCGTTAGCAGAGGCTGAAGTGAAAACACAAACATCATTAAAAGCAGCAATTCTAGTTAGTTTGTGTCTCCATAAATGTCTGCCCAAGCTCAACATTTGCAATTAAACTACTAAAAGCATTATTTGCCAATATTCCTCATCTTTCTGTTTGAGTCTAAATAAGTCCTGGTAAATACCTCTGGAGCTCTGTAGGCGATACACTGCAGGATCCAGTTGATGGCAGGAGAGTAGAGAGTCAGATACTCAGGAACCTCCACCCTCTGCAGGACCAGCTGGTTCTGGACGCTCTCTGCACTGATCTGCCGGAAGGTGCCGAGCAGGTCGAAGAAGTTGCGGTTCAGGCTGTCTTTGAGGTGGGGGGCCACCTCCATGCCCACCTAGATTTCAAAAATGACATTTTGATTTAGCTTAAAGACAAAGGCTCAGCTGGGAACAGGAGGGACTTAACATGTGGGATGACTTCATTATTATTTAATGTGATTGATCACATCTCACCCTGCAGAGGTAAGCCCTGGCGTATGCAGCCACCAAAGGATCTCCAATACCTCTGATCATGGCTGTCAACCGAGGGAGGGTCTCCTGGATGCCACTGTAAAGGGTGGAGGGACAGAAGAAGGTAGAAAGCAAAAATACTTTAGCAAGATGGATGATTTGTTATGGCTAATGTAAAGCCTAACCAATATATCTTTCTGTTATTATCAGCCAATATTGGCCTATTACAGATGTATCAGCATTGGCGTATATGTTGTCTGATAAGTGTGGTTTGTCAAGTTGCTTTCTAGTGGTTTG
>OMNN01084522.1:0-10630 GCA_900302755.1 Chromis chromis
CTATTAACCTCTAGATGAGGCTCTGCCAGCTTAGTGGAGACATTTATGCTAAAACGTGCCAAAAATAAACCAACATGTGCTCAGAATCTGTCAGAATGGGACAGAATATGACCAGAACTTGGCTAAAGTGTCCAAATATACCAAAATGAGCAAAAAATAAGCCAAAATTCTTCCCAAGCTGTATCAAAATGTGTTGAGATACACCCAGATAAACCTTAGTTTGTTGACAGGAACAGCAAACTTAAAAAATTTGGGTTGCGACCGTTATTAATAAAGACATAGTGGATCCTGAGGCTGGACCAGTTGAGAACCACTGGTCTAAGAGACCTACTAACTAATTGATTAACCTCGAAAATGATCAACAGATTAAAACAAAGGAAATATCGATTATTAGTGTCAGAAAAGTCAGAAACCAGAGACAAAAACACAACTACAGACATAAAGTTAAACTTCTTTGACTTTACCTCAATGACTTTTAAATATTAGATGAATATTTCAGCAAGAAAAATTTAAACTTATGACTAATTTAATGAGACACGTCTTCCCAGCTTCTGTTTTCAGTTGTAAAAAAAAAGTGATTTTATTTTTTGCAAAAGTCATCTTCTGAAAATTCCTGTGTTGTTTCATATCACATAAAACCTAAATATCCCTTTTCACCAGATGACTTTACGGATTAATGGAGGCTTTCGCAAAAATAAAATCGCTGTTGTTGTTTTTATATCTAAAAGCACAAACAAGAACCAACACATCGCATTAAATTGTTCATAAATTTCACATTTTTTTCTCAGTAAAATACACTTTTTCCTGATTGTTCTGACATCAACAATCCGTCAGTTATTTTCCCGGTGAACCAATCAGTTGTTTGGTTTCTAAAATGTCAGAAAATGGTGAAAAATGTGGATCAGAGTTTCCTCAAAAGTCCAAATATGTTCAGTTTTGCGAAAGCCTCCATTAATTCTTAGTCATTTTCTCATATCACAGAGAAACGAAACATCTCAGCTCTTTCCGATATCTTGCAGCAGCAGGAGAATTCAGTTTCGTGTTTAACGCTATTTTATGAATATTTTGTCTTTGCAGTTTCCTAGAATGAGAGCTCATCCTCCACCTCCCGAACTTAAACGCCCTAAAAAGTAAATCTTCCGTGGCGTGACTGAAACCAGGAGCTTTTATTCACGTGAAGGACAATTTAAACAAGGCTTAACTCTTCCCCCTTTATCCTCCCCTCCTCACCCAGATTAGGAAACCGGTGGGGAGGTGATTCTGACCAGCTAGATGGGAGGTCGGGGGCATCTGAGGACGGACGAGGAAAGAAATAATCACGGAGGATGTGAAAGAGAATGAAAGGTGACGCAGCGAGAACACGAGGGTTATGCAAAGCCCTGGAGGTTCTGTAAGCGGAGGGCTGGAGGTTAATACGTGTGTGAAACCTTTATAGCATTAGCCGATTGATTAAAATACCCGCAGGAGGAGGCCAAGGAGGCGGAGCGGCAGGGAGGGAGGAAGTGGCAGCGATGAGTGGGTGAAAGGGGGGAGAACCAGCGAGAGAACGAGGAAGGAAAAAGCAGCAGAATTACAACCTTTAAACATACAGCAGCGGATCAGGTGTCACTTTACAACCCAGGCTTTGTGGGTTTTTTATAGACAAGCAGGTAAAAACCAAGAAGTCGGGACAATAAGTGTCTTTATCTGCATTTATGATGATTATAAGGCCCCAAAACTCCCGTCTACACCTGGTCGAGACGCACCTGAGCGACCAGATCGTCCACAAACAGCTTCATTAGCAGATTAATCAACATCACGATGCAAAAAGAGGAAGATTAACTGTGTTTTGCTGCTAATGTGAGGCTTCTTGGAGTCTGCAGGCTGCACATGTGCACAGCAGAAAGGAAGAGGAAGGGGGAAAAAAGCAAGTTGTATGTAAATATATGAGCTACGAGAGGAATCCGTCAGACAGAAGAGCTTTTACTCTGAGTTTAGTTTATTTTAAAGACTGAGTTGCAGGTTTCACATGTGCACAGCGAAAAAGGAAGATGTGGTCGCAAAGAGAAAAAGACTGATATCGACCAAAAGCAGGTTGAGTTGTCGTCGCCACACGAGGAAACTATGGGTTTTAAATCAGCTAAGTTCTGTGTGACGGATGCAAAGACAGATGTGATGATATACGACCGGATTATTCAGCTCTTTTTAATATAATGCAGAAGCTCTTCCCTACAAAATCACCCTAATCTTTCCAGAATGAAGACGTTATCTGGAGTCCTTTATTACACCTCAAACTTTGACTTTTTTCAATCAAAAGCTTTTCAACCAGCAGGTAAAACCATGAAAGTGAAGTCAGGACGGATTCCTCGACATCACGACGTTAAGAGACGCAAATTAAATTACTGCTTGATGCAAAAAGACACGATTAACCTACAAGAAAAATTTGTCTGATGAAACTTTATTTAAAAGACACAGAGTCTGTTGACATGCAGGGCTGCACATGAGCGTGGAAACAGGAAGGTTTGGTTGAAGAATTAAAAAATAAATCAGTTGTATGGAAGCATTTCAGCGTATTTTAGCAGGTCAGTCGTCGTCACCACACCAGGAAAATATTAGTTTAAATCTGCAAACTCTGTGTGACGAATGCAAAATCAGATCTGAACATTTTTATATATTTGATGCAGTCCTCTACAAAGATCACCCCAACGATTCTGCAATGATTCACTCTTTCCATAAAGAGTTTTTCAAGTTATCTTCTGGAAAATCCTGTATTTTTTATATATATGTGTTTTTTTATTTTATTTTATTTAAGACACTGAGTTTGTTGACATGCAGGCTGCAAAAAGGAAGATGTGGTTGCAACAAGAAAAAGACTGATATCAACCAAAAACAGGTCGTCAGTCGTCGCCACGTGAAGTTTAACCCTTTAAATCAGCCACACAAAGTCACATCTGAATAATAAAAACGAGTACGGATCTTTTTATCAGAGTTAAACCACATGAGTGACTCTTTTCAGCTTTTTCTAAATAATTTAGGGTTCGGGTCACGCAGACACAACATTTATCTGGTGTCACTTTTTCAAGCTTTGTGTTTTTTCAGTCACCAGTTTATAAACAAGCAGGTCAAACCCTGAAGTTTCTTATCTATATTTGTGAAGAGATTTTCCTGTGATAGAACCTGATTTACTGTGATTTTAAGGCTTTAAACTTTATTTAAAAGACACTTGAGTTTGTTGACCTGCAGGCTCCACATGTGCAGCGAAAAGGAAGGTTTGGTCACGAAAAGAAAAAGACTGATGTCGACCAAAACATGGAAGTCTTACACCAAATGAGAAAGATTCCAAACAGCCTTTTCTAAATGTTTTTGATATTTTTGATGCACAGGATGAAGAACTACAACATTTATCAACTCAAACTTTGTCGTTTTTCAGTCACGAGTTTATCGACACGCAGGTAAAACCATGAATGTTTATCAGTTTATCTACATTTATGAAGAGATTTTACTGTGATAGAACCTGGTTCACTGTGATTCTGGAGTCACTTTATTTAAAAGACACACAGTTTGTTGACCTGCAGGATCCACATGTGCAGCAAAAAGGACGATTTGGTTGCAGAATAAAAGACAGAAAGAACAATTTACACAAGTTTAACCCTTTAAATCAGCAGCACAAAGCCTGATCTAATGATAGAAACTATTATGAACGTCTTTACCAGAGTTACACCACATGAGAAATGCTCCAAGCGGCTTTTTGCAACTTTTTGTAAATGTTTTTTATTTTTATGAAGATGTACTCCGCTATAACAACTTTATCTGGCGTCACTTTTTTACAACCCAATCAGGTAAAACCCTGAAAGTCAAGTCGGGACAATTAGTGTCTTTATTTACATTAGTGAAGAGATTGTACCTGACTGTCTGATAGTTGGAGTCTTTAAACTTTATTTTAAAGACTCAGAGTTTGCAGGCTGCAGCGAAAAGGAAGATGTGGTTTCAAAAACAGACAGAAAGACTGAAATCGACCAAAAACAGGTTCAGTCATCGAACCACATGAGGGAACTTAACCCTTTAAATCAGCAGCGTAAAGTCACATCTGAATAATAGAAACTATTACGGATCTTTTTACCAGAGTTACTCCACATGAGAACGGTTCCAAACGACTTTTTACAGCTTTTTAGATGTTTAAGATGCACAGAATGAAGAATAACATTTATCTGGTTTCACTTTTTACAACCAGCTTTGTGTTTTTCAGTCACCAGTTTATCAACAAGCAGGTAAAAACCCTAAAAGTCAAGTCTGGACAATAAGATTCTTTATCTATATTTGTGAACAGATTTTACTGTGATAAAACCTGATTCACTGTGATTCTGGAGTCTTTAACACTTTATTTAAAAGACACACAGTTTGTTGACATGCAGGCTCCACATGTGCAGCAAAAAGGACGATTTGGTTGCAAAAAAAAGACAGAAAGAACCACGAGGGAAGTTTAACCCTTTAAATCAGCAGCGTAAAGTCACATCTGAATAATAGAAACTATTATGGATCTTTTTATCAGAGTTACACCACATGAGAAAGATTCCAAACGACTCCTTTGAGCTTTTTCAAAATCATTCTAGTATTTGTGATGCACATGAACATTTATCTGGTGTCACTTTTTTACAACCAGTTTGTCAACAAGCAGCTAAAAACCCTGAAAGTCAAGTCTGGACAATAAGATTCTTTATCGGTGTAACAGGACCCAGCAGCTCCCTGGTCTCTACCTGGGCGACTCTTTCACACCTGAGCCGACCAGATTTTCCACAAACAGCTTCGCCCTGCAGATTCTCCCTCCCATAGCAACCGGCAGCCCCCCCCCGGCCGTCCAATCGCAGCGTTCGGTCGGTGCCCAGAGGGCTCAGCGCGACAACATCCACCCGACTAACCTGCTCCAAACACACCCTATTAAACACACACACAGTCATAGCGTGCCAGGCTGCAGCTCCCCCCACCCACCATTGTTACATTTAACCTGTTGTGCGACGCTTTAACGTCTCCACCCAAACAACAAGGAACTTTATTAAACACAGCTCAGGTGATTATCGATGCTTTACTGCAACACTAACTTCCTCTCCTGAGTCCAGAGGTAAAATCCTACCTTCCCCGTCTTCATGGGCACCGTGAGCCGGAGCCGAGTTAGCGTCTCCATCCTCGTTAGAAACCACCTGTTCGTCTTTTTTCTCTTTTCCTGTTTTCTCTAAACTTTGAAGCTTTTCTGTTTGAAGGGGGTTAAAGCGCTCGACCTCGAGGACCCGTCGGGCTCATTCTGCTGCTCGTCGCCTTCCTGTCGTGTGAAAAGACGAAGGTGACGAAGACAGATTCAGAGATACCCCTCCCCCCCTGAGGTCGCCCACGCGCCCCCCTTCTCTCCAGAAACCCAACGGCCCATTTTCCGATACACTTTCCGATAAACACGACCTCCTCCGAGCCGCCATCCCGCTCCGAAGGGGAAGCCGGACGGAAGCTTCGCCGGAGATTCAGCAACCAGATAATCTTTATTTCAGTCGACTCAAAGAACGTCGATGTAAGAACCAAAATCATATTGTCGTTCTGAGTCATATTAGAACACAGGAACAAACACTCAGGTAGGCGCAATATGAGAGCTTAACCCAAATCTCATCGTACGGCTGCAGAAAAACATCCTCGTCTGAGTGTTTGGCGTAAAAAAAAGTTACACCAAATATTTACGGCTGCTTTCGGGAGTTTTATCTGCAGCTCGATGCAACAAGGACGCCGAGTGACGCCAGAGATACTGACGAGGAAGCAGAGCACATGTCGGTTTAGGTTCTGACACAGCAGCTGGTTTAATGACGATAAATGATTTGAGATGTTAGAAAAAAGCTTCAAAAGCACGATTCAAAAGCAGGCAGATGAAGACGTCACCGTTAGAGAGTTGTCTGCTCAATGCAGGACGAGAAAGACAAACTTTAGCAGGATTAAAAACTGTTTAAAGTGGGTTTATGTCAACTATGTGTCATGTAGAGCCTCTGTGGGGATAAACTAGCTGCAGAAACATGTTGAAATGCACTTTTGCTCAGTTATGCATCTAAATGATTCCCAACTACAACACAACATGATGCAAAAACATCTTTTTAAATCATCGGCACATAATTAGAGATGTTACTCAAAGCTTCATATGAAGAAGTTATCTGTTCTGTACAGTAAATGAAACTTTCCTCTGCGTAGACTCACACTTTATCTCCGATATGAAGTTACATTTTTCCCAACCGCAACAAAACATGATGCCAAACAACCACAGCAACCAAAAAAAACAAGAGTTTGAATGACGGATAAAGAATTTGAGGTGAAAACGTCCCCTTTAGAGAGAAAATTAGATGCAACACAAACTTTAGCATCACAGAAACAGTTTAAAGTGGTTTTATGTCAACTATATGTCATATAGAGCCTCTGTGGGGATAAACTAGCTGCACCAACATGTTGAGAAATGCACTTTTTCTCAGTTATGCACCTAAATTATTCCCAATTCATGATGCAAAAACATGTTTTTCAATCATCGGCAAATAATTAGAGATGTTAATCAGAGCTTCACATGAAGACGTCACCTTGAGAAAGTTATCTGTTCTGTACAGTAAATGAAACTTTCCTCTGCGTAGACTCACACTTTATCTCCGATATGAAGTTAAATTTTTCCCAACCGCAACGAAACATGATGCCAAACAACCACAGCAGCCAAAAAACAAGAGTTTGAAAAAGAATTTGAGGTGAAGACGTCCCCTTTAGAGAGTTGTCTGTTGTTGTTTTTACAGTGAATGAAACACAAACTTGAGCAGCATAAAATCTTTTTAAAGTGGTTTTATGTCTAGAATATGTTGTATAGATCCTCACAAATACAATACAGAATAAACTGGTTGCGATTCTATTATGCAACCCAACATGATGCTAAACAACCTCTGCACCAAGAAAAACAACTGTTTTAATTAGAGATAAATAATGTGAGGTGAAGAAGTTGCCTTTAGAAATTTGTCTGCTCAATACAGTAAATGAAACACAAACTTTATCATCATAAAAACAACTTAAAATGGTTTTATGTCTAGAATATGTTGTATAGAGCCTCTATGTTGATGCACAGCTACACAAATACATTATAAAACTGACAAGTTGCACCAACATGCTAACAAATGTAAATGAAACACTCGTCTGCATAGAAACACACTTTTGCTGAGTCATACAGCTAAATTATGCCCAACCTGATGCTAAACAACCTCTGCACCAAGAAAAACAATTGTTTTAATAGAGATAAATAATCTGAAGTGACGAAGTCGCCTTTAGAAAGTTGTCTGCTCAATACAGCAAATGAAACACAAACTTTATCAACATAAAAAACAACTTAAAATGGTTTTATGTCCAAAATATGTTGTATAGATCCTCTATGTTGATGCACAGCTACACAAAACTGATAGGTTGCACCAACATGCAAACAAATGTAAATGAAACACTCGTCTGCATAGAAACACACTTTTGCTGAGTTAAGCAGCTAATTATTCCCAACCTGATGCTAAACAACCTCTGCACCAAGAAAAACAACTGTTTTAATTAGAGATAAATAATCTGAGGTGCCTTTAGAAAGTTGTCTGCTCAATACAGTGAATGAAACACAAACTTTAGCAACATAAAAAAACAACTTAAAGTGTTTTTTTGTCCAGAATATGTTGTATAGAGTCTCTATGTTGATGCACAGCTACACAAAACTGATAGGTTGCACCAACATGCTAACAAATGTAAATGAAACACTCATCTGCATAGAAACACACTTTTGCTGAGTTATGCAGCTAAATTATTCCCAATCTCAACACAGCATGATGCTAAACAACCACAGTAACCCCCCAAAAAGATAATCTGAGATGAAGACGTCGCCTTTAGAAAGTTGCAGTCAACGAAACACAAACTTTAGCAGCATAAAAAACAGTTTAAAGTGCTTTTATGTCCAGAATCTGTTGTATAGAGCCTTTTATGTGGACACACAGCTACACAGCAGCAACCTCAAATACACTATAGAACTTATAGGATGCACCAACAAATGAAACACAAACTTTAGCATCATAAAAAGTAGTTTTAATGTTATTTAGAGCCTCTATGTGGACACTAAACTACACAACAGCAGCTCAAACACGTTAAAAATACACGGACATGCTGACAAATGCAGTTACTGAAACACTCCTCTACATAGATTCACAGTTTTGCAGCTAAATTATTCCCAACATGATCCTAAACAACCACAGCATCCAAAACAACTGTTTAAATGATGGATAGATAATTTGAGATGTTATAAAATGCACAAGCTTCAAACACAGGATCCAAAACAAGACATGGAAAGACCTTAAATTAATGAAACGCAAATTTTAGCAGCAAAAAAACCTGTTTAAAGTGGTTTTATGTGTAAACTATGTTTCATAAAGCCTCTATGTGGACACACTAGTTGCTCTAACATGCTGACAAATGCAGTTGTTGTCTATTCTGTGCAGTAAATTTAACATTCCTCTATGCAGACACACAGTTTTGATCAGTTATGCAGCTAAATTATGCCCAACATGATGCTAAACAACCACAGCAACCAAAAAAAGATAATCTGAGATGAAGACGTCGCCTTTAGAACGTTGTTTGTTCTGTTCAGTCAACAAAACACAAACTTTACTAGCATAAAAAATCTGTTTAAAGTGGTTTTATGTGTAAAATGTGTTGTATAAAGCCTCCTATGTGGACACACTAGTTGCTCTAACATGCTGACAAATGCAGTTGTTGTCTGTTCTGTGCAGTAAAGGAAACACTCGTCGACGTAGAAACACACTTTATCTCAGTTATGCAGCTACAACACAACCTGAAACTAAACAACCACAGCAACCAACAAAAAAAAAAACCTTTTTAATGTCAGATAAATAATTTGAGATGCTATCAAATGCAGAAGCTTCAAACACACGATTTTGTCTGCTCCGCACGGTGAACAAAACAAACTTTAGCGACATAAAAAACAACTTTAAGTGGTTTTATGTCTAAAATATGTTGTGTAGAGACTCTATGCAGACACACAACTACACAACAGCAGCTCAAATACATTAGAAAGTTTACTAGGTGCACCAACATGCAGTTGTTTGCTTAGTTGTGCAGCTAAAATATTCCCAGCTCGATGCTAAACAACCACAGCAACCAAAGAAACGACTGTTTTCGTACCAGATAAAAAAAATTTGACGTTTTCAAAAGTTTCAAACTCACGACCCCAAAACATTTAGATTTTCCACTATTTTCTTACATTTTACACACAAATAATCACTTGAAAGAATAACCTGTACATTATTTAGCAGTTTAATGATCGTTTCCTGCAGCGACGTGGAAAAATGCATCACGGATGGAAAAAACCACCACCTCAGCCTCTGTAGGGCAAAGTGTAAAACGCTCGATTTGACCTTGTGTGTGTTCAGTTTGTCTCTCTGTGGGTCGACGTGATAACCGGCCTGATAGCATTTTATTTTAGGATTCAGACTCTGCACAAAGGCTCCTTAAAGTGGATTTAAAGTTATTTTAAAAACCTTGCAGAAAGGCGACATGAGAAGGGGTTTCAGGAGGCGAACGACGACGACAACGCAGGTTAAATTTCCGGCGCAGGAGAAAAAAAAAAAAACCAGCAGCGTGACGGGCGGTTGCTTGTTATTTTGGGCACATTCCTTCGAACGGAGACGTGTTTCGGAAAAAAAAAAAACACAAGATTGCAGAGAAGTTGCAATGATTCCCATCAATTTTCTGTCAGTTGTGAGTCACTTAATAGTGACACATCACCACACCGAGAGTTCGGATCCCCTTCGCCTCCCCACGACTCAAGGACATGAATGCACTCGGTGTCACAACACAACGCTGCTCCCGTTAGCAACACACATTATCACGACTCCTAGTTACTGGCATTGGGAGTTTATTCATGTAAATCAAGTCAAATAACTGATATGTGTTCGCCTCCAGGCCGTTTCTGCACACAGTCGCTACAAAATGCTCCCTGAAAACACTTTTTTTGTGCATTTAATTCTGCAGATGTTATCTTTCCAACAATTGCGTCTCTTTCTTTGTGTTTTTTTGCTCTCACCTCCCACTCTTTCGCTACAGGAATTCACCTCCTCTGCAGCTCGACGGTTTCCTCATCCCTCGCTTTCATTATGTGCACATCTTCCTCTCCTTTAGCTATTAACGTTTATTCGCTTTTATTAACAAAATACGCTGAATTTTGCACCAATTCGGCTTCATCTAACCATCATTAATCTACAGAATGTTTGTTTGTTTATTTATTTATCTCGAACAGTTCAACATATCAGTTGACAATTCTTCTTTTAAAATAACACACACACACACACACACACAAAAAACAGTCAAACGACCAGAATAGAAATTAATTGTACAGTCAGCTAATTCAAAACACATTAATTTACAAAATAATATATGTAGAAGAAGAAGCCATGCTTATCTAGTCCTGCCCCTCCTTACTACTTCATTAGAATAAGTTTAACTAATACCCGCTAATGGTGCAAATAAACCGTACAATGAAGCAGAAATCAGATGAAACTAGATTTTGTTTCACTGCAGAGGAAATGGAAACTTAACTTGTCCACTTCCAGTCCAGGAA
>OMNN01084523.1:0-14606 GCA_900302755.1 Chromis chromis
TGCCACTGAACAATAAGGACGTTGATATAAGGATGAGTGTTTAACCATGTATGTATGATGTGCCCTGACACTGTAATTGTTGAAAGAAAAATTGAATAAAAAAAAAAGTTACAAAAAAAAAAAAAACATGGATGAGCCAGTTTGGTGTGGAGGAACTTGACTGGCCTGCACAGAGTCCTGACCTCAACCCGATAGAACACCTTTGGGATAAATTAGAGTGGAGACCGAGAGCCAGGCCTTCTCGTCCAACATCAGTGCCTGACCTCATAAATGCGCTTCTGGAAGAATGGTCAAAACTTCCCATAAACACACTCCTAAACCTTGTGGAAAGCCTTCCCAGAAGAGGTGAAGCTCTTATAGCTGCAAAGGGTGGGCCAACTCCATATTAAACCCTACGGATTAAGAATGGGATGTCATTAAAGTGAAGGCAGACGGCCCAATACTTTTGGCAATATAGTTTATGTCTCCGTACCAGCATGGTGTGAAATACCTGTATGACTCTTGTCTTTATGTCTGTCTAGGTCTGGGTGTAGCCTCTCTGCTCATTGCTCTGCTGGTTAGAGTGCTGTTCACCTTTGTCTGTGCATTGTGTTCGGGCTTTACTACGAAGGAGAAAGTGTTTATAGCCCTAGCGTGGATGCCCAAGGCCACAGTGCAGGTATGTAAACATTAAAATATGTAACTGGTAAGCTCCTCTGTCTGGAAATATGCCTTTTGGTAGTACATGTCTACAGTTGTTTTCCCTTGTGAACATTTGAATTACATTCAATGAAATGTTATTTAGTTTTCAAGTCATGGTGTTGTGTCAGTGAGTAAAGATGAAACATTGCTGTTGTCCTTGTCTCCACCAGGCAGCTATAGGCTCCACAGCCTTGGACATGGCCAGAACAAAGGATGACCAGCAGCTGCAGAAGTACGGCATGGACGTACTGGCTGTGGCAGTGCTCTCCATCCTTCTCACAGCCCCTGTAGGAGCTATTATCATAGGGCTCTCTGGACCTTACCTGCTACAGAAACCAAAGAATTCACTCTGTGGTGAGCGAGTCAAACCCAATTTATCAGCATTTTTCTTAGGTAGGTAAGGTCCTACATTCAAATATTCAACTCCACTCAGCAACCCTGCTTGACTTCGCTTCGTAGTCGTGTAGGAGTAGTGAATATCCTTTCCTTGCAATGCTTTTCCCTACTTTAAATTTGTGATAGCTTTGTCCACACAGACAAGGATTTGCATAGCTGTAGGTCGCTTCTGTTTACCCTTTCATTCAGCGGCTTCATTACTTTTGCATTCACACAATAGTGACATTGTTGCCGACACATTGTAGAAACACGCAATTAAACGCAAATAAAATGCAAGTCATGCTTGTGCACTGATCTTTAGTTTTCATCTTGTTTGCTTTATTTTTTACTAGAGAATCTAAATATGTGGAAAGTTTTGTTCTCATTACCTTTTCTCCGTGTCTCCTCTTCCTCTTTCCTAGGCACCGCAGCAGGAGGTGAAGATGACGATGAAACTCCTATCACTTATGAAAGTACGCTCTGACATCATGGTCCAGTGAGAGAGGACATTTAACCCTAGAACACCAACGTCGGGTGATTTTCATCGAGAGTCAAGTATTTTTCAGGTGGAATATAATTTATGTATATATAATATGTCTCTCCCACAGTTGTCAGTGATGCAGGGAGACTGTGCCTTCACTGAACAAGTTCCCAGCTCCATTACCTTTTTTTTAATTGATTTTTTTTAGGAATTTTTCATTAATGATTCCCTAATTTTTCACTAATTTTAGAGTCTCCCCATGATACTTTTTTTTTTTTTTTTTTTAGTTTTATGAGACGTTGTATAGGGGAACATAAAAGAAGAGTACTTCAATTTGCCATGTATTGTTGTAATTTAATATGTTTTGATGAGAAGTACTTTTTATCGGGTATATTATTTGGGTAAAATATACCCAACGTTAGTGATGGTGTTACTAATTGTTACGTGTTCTAGGGTTAAAGAGACTCCTCGCACCTCAGATATTTGAGCTTTTCTTTAGCCACCGAGTGGCTCTTTCTGTCTCTGTTGGTCGGCTCCTGATGTTTGGCATCCCGCAGGAACACATGAATCACACTGTATTTATAGCCTCTGGTGGTTTCCAGGCCTCACACAGCAAACAAATGACCCCTATTCCACTGTCTGCTCTGTCATGCTGTGTGAACTCTGTACTTGTGGCAGTTTTGTTTCTGGTTTCAGATGCAGATTTATTCAAATATAATAGTGTGAGGCTTACAAATGGTTTACCTTTTTGTAAAGGTGGAAGCTCTTCCTGCCTGTCATGCTCGCTGAATCCAGTACTTGTGCTTTTTTATGATTAGATTTCTGTCTACTGTACTTGAAAAGATAATGCTGTATTTTATTACAAGCATTTTTCTTTGGGCGGCTATGTAATTGTGCTGATAGTAGCAATATTCTATTGCTTTAATTACACTACACAGTAGACATTCATTGACATATTTAGATGTTCTACATTCAGTACATTTTAGCGCTTTGTTTGTGTGTGTATTTTTGCGTACATTTTATTCACTTATGTATTAGCTTTATGTCTCTGTGGTGAGTAGTTTTCAAGACTCAGGATTCAGTTTGAATACGCTTATACACAATGCTGCTCAAAGTCCCATCAACTACTACATGCACTATGTCCGCTTTCAATGTCATGCGTTCTCAACAATCATCTTGTCCATATTCCTTACATTATTGAAAACCAAACTGTTATAATTTGATTGTGAACAAAAGTAGATTTTTCATGATTGTTGCATTTTAGACTTTTTTTATTACATAAGTATGCAGTGTAACTTAAGATGTTTTTGATTTGTTTGAATTTATATGACCTAATTTAAAAGGTTGTGCACTAGAAACTATTTATGATGAATATAAAGAATTAAGCATTAGTTTTTTACCAAATATTCTTTAAACAATAAATTATAAAACAGAAAAAGAATTGTCCATTTCTTTGGCACAGCTGCGGTGGTAGCTTAAATTATTATGCCTTATATCTTCAGTTTATAAAAAATAAGGTTACTGTTCCTTTTCAGTTTCTGATTGTATCTCTAGTTGTTGGAATGTTGTTCCATTGGGCTGCCAGTTTGGTCCAGACTGAAGTATCTCAACCACTGTATGAAGTTCAGTACACTTATCCGTTGATCCCAGAAGATGAATTCACAATTCCCCAAGCAGGCCAAAGTTGTGAAGTGGTAGTCTAACACACTATTTTTTCAGACGTTCATGTTCTCCAGATGATTGACTTCTATTGATCCACTACCTTTAATTCCAGCGCCACCATGAAGATCACATTTATATTCAAGACTTGAATGTCTTAACAATGGTTGGATGGATTACCATTAACTTTGCACCAAATTTTGGTTCAGACAGTTATTTCCAGCAGAAGTGTGACAACTTTGATGATCCTGTGTGTGCACTGACCAAAGATAATGAACATGGCAAACGGATCTGGTGAACATTACCATGCTAGCATACTAAATCGAACATTTCCCAGTTTCACAGAGGCCCTTGCAACCAGAGTCTTATTCCTGTAGCTGTAGTAATGACCCTTAATGCAAGTTTTACTTGACAAACTTGATAAGCAGACAATTACAATGTGATGCACTCGGTTACCTTTGGGATTCATTTATACCCGTTTTAACTCAGGGTCACATGAAGTGTTCCCCAATCAAAACAGTGGAAGAAGCTGCAGTTGAGCTAAACCTGCTGACCATTTATTTGTACACTTACTATGAATAAATTCAAACATTATCTTACAAAGGGTCTTCAGCACAGTCATCATGAAAATACAGATCTGATACAAGCCATTTATGTATGAAATATTGCTGAATTATGAAGGAAGTCAGCTATATACAGTGGTTATGCCAATACAGAGGCAAAACTGAGAAAATTCTTATGTTGCAGAAGTCCTCAAACCTCAATAGGCTACTGAAGTTAAAACTGCATACAACTGGATATTACTCAACGGTGCAGTGGTATGAAATGTTGGTACACAATCGAATACAAAATGGAACATTCAAACGCTTAAAAGGCTATGAACAAAACAGATGTAAAGAATAAGCAGCCTCCCATGCTCACAATAACTTATAAGATAATATTTCACATCCTTAAAGTGTGGATACTATGTTACTATTTGGCACACAGACTTACCTAAAAAGAGAAAGAAAAATAACAAAGGCCGCAATTTAATAAACAAAGGAAATGAAGACAGACAGTACAAAATTATAATTACAACTTGAACTAGGATTAAGCATTTCATTTAAACAGTGGAAAGAAAACTTCTCCCCTGATGGGTTCAGATCTTTGAAAGTCATCATAAAGTCACTGCAATTATGTTTCAAGTGTTCCCCTAAAAGTGGTCCCAGTGGCTTGTGATTGATTCCAGGTTTACTAAAAACTGATTTTACAGTTACAAAAAGGCTGTTCGGTTAACCAGCACAAGTGAACAGTGAACAAAGGGTCATGAAAAAGAAAAGGAAAATCTCTCTTAACTGCACAAAACCAATAAAGAACCTAAAATACAGCTTTCACACACCAACGCAGTGGAATCTTGCAGTTTTCGGTAGTTATGACACCAAGAATAGACAAATTACAAACTGATGAGAGGAAAACTCTCATCACTGGTTGATTATAGTATCTTCTTTTTGAGTATGAGCGGTCCCACGTTGTCTCCAGTTAACTCATTGTGCTTTAAGTGTGACTTATCACAGACAGGAAACTAAAACAGGAAACAACTTAATGTTAGTTGATCAGCAACGCAGAAACACCAACCAGCCCCTTATCCAGAAGTTAAAAACATAATTGAATGAATTCTCTTTTTTAATATATCTAATACCTCAACTGTATTTTGCAGAAATAACAATAACTATGCCACAGGCCATTCAGAGTGCATTTCACACAATGAGAGTCAAAAAATAAGCAGTCTACTTACAGTTTTGGAGCGCCAGCAGCGACAGTAACACACATTCGCGCTGTTCAGGTCCTCGATGTCTATCTCATTGACCACTTTCGGGTTCTCTTTCTGGATCTTCAGGTTGATCAGGCAGTCCCTTTGTTTCTTTTTCTTAGGCAGAAATGGGCGAATAGTCAGATAGCCCAGCAAAGCCAGGATACCCAGGAGAGGCAGCAACCGGAGCCACTCAGACACTGCAAACACATTACACTCACATTAGCAAAAAGACAAGAACACATGCATAACATGTTGAACTGGAATGTGCGCTTCAAAAACCAGTCTTTAGCACTGGTTAAACATTTGTTTGCTGCATTAACCTTGCAGGGGATATGGCCTCATGGCATTTTGAAAATTCTGACACTCAATTTAGAGATGGAATAATTAATCAAATGCTCCACTGAGAAAAAAAAAACACATTTAATTGTAATTCAATGTAAAACAAAAAATGGTTAAGCTTTTGATATGTGGTAATGTGCAATTCTTCTGTGAATGTAAACTGATGTTTAGGTTTAATTAATTGTGGAAAACATGATTTATTTGGGATAAAAAGTTATATGAATCACTTTTGCAGCTCTACTTCAGTTCACAAGTTCACATTAAGTTAAGAAAACAATTTACAACAGTTTTACTTAAATGCATCACTCTGGCACCCTTAACTAATACCATATGCCAACTAGTACATGAAGTCTAGTAACAGAAGGTCAAACAAATGTGCAGAAATCTTTTAGGTGGGAACAAACATGTTTGAGTGGAGTGGACTACTCAAATAGAGAGTATACATGAGACACATTGCTATCACTATAAGCACCACATTTACATTTCCTACCACCTGGGAGACACGATCTGACAGAACATATCTTCAAACAGTGCTGCATCCATGTCAGCTTGGTGTAAACTGTTTATTTTCCCCCATGAAGGGAAAGTGTATACATTAAATCAGTCAGGCTATTAGGTTTGATATATACGTCATCACTTTTTGGTACATCACAATTTACATTGAAAAATGTGGATCACCTAGACTTTGCCACCAGGCAGAACCCTGTGTCTGCTTTTCTCCCCACTCCAGTGAGCGGTCTGGTAGGGAGTTCATGTCTGATGAGCATTTCTACTCTATTATTACACTACTATCATCTCACACCAACAGCTACCAGGAGAAATGCCACACTGAGGCCTGAAAAGTGCTTTGGGAAAACCCATCGCACATCCACCATATATGGTGAAAACAGACAAGTGAGGCACCGTGAGGATTAACCACAGTTCTGTAATTTTACTATTAGCAACGAGTTAGACCCCAGCTCCTGGAACTTCTGTTAATACCCTCATGGCAGCTAAAAGGATTTTGATGCCTAATGGGACATTTCTAATCCTTAATCCTTTTAATGAATTATATTCAGTTTGTGAAGAAGAAAGAATGTCTTCCCATGTAGGAGAACTTTAATGCTACATCCTGTAATCTGCACTGACTGACTGCAATGCAAATTTATGTCAGGGACTCATAAACAGGTTTTAACTTGAAGCAACATCCAGCAACATTCAACTTAGAGCCAAAAATGATTAGATGAGCACATACCTTATCACTGCATACTTTGACTATTATGGGCTATTTTTAGGATCAATTTGGCACTTTCCAATAATCTGTGTTGGCCGAAAGGTCAAGTTAAAGTGGCTGATCCATTTTAAGATGAACTTTCACTTGGTCTTCTAAAACCATTGCCGCACTTTGTTCAGTTTCCTTCGTAATAAGCTGTCACTAGCACTCAACTAGAATCTGTGAAGACATTTTTGTTTTGGTTGTTATTTTAGTTCCCTATTTGTCATGAGTTGCAAATATTATTAAATCAATCGATTGTGCTCTAAATTTAACAGGTTGAACAGATGCTATATGTGAGAAGATGTTCGTCATTGCTTTGCAAGCAGGATCCCAAAAGATTTTTAATACACATTTGGCTTGATAGATTAAAAAACTTGTACTCCACAGATGATTAGCTGGTGTTCAAAACTAACCACGGACCAGGCCCAAGCTCTGGCACCAGCAGACACTATTAATTGACTTACATGACTGAAACAGTTTCACTTACACGTGGTGAAATGAATAGGTTAATTAAGGAAACATTTTTATGCGAGTAGCAAAATGTACTGCGGTAGACGTACAGTAAATGTTGTTTAGTACTTGTTAAACTCTGCCCCTTTAGCTGACAAACTGAATATCTTTGGTGTGACACAAAAGGCAATGTGAACATGCCACTTTGATAAATTATGATTTGCATTTTTGACAAAACTACTAATTGGGAGACAAATTGGCAGATTAACCAACAATGAAGATAAGCATTAGTCGCTCCTCTTGTCCAGTTGGTGTTATCTCTGGCTTCATCCCTGTGGTTAAAGCATTGCAATGCAGTGTTTGTTTTGTTTGAGTAGAAGACTCACAAAATGGAAACTTGAAAGATATTGCTGCTGAGAACTGAACAACAAAGCATGCCATGTGGCAACAATCTGCAGGGATCATTGTGAGAATCTGAAGGACCTTGAAGCAGCCTGTGTTTAGAACCTGCATGCACTATCTGGTCATCATCCCTGTGCATCGCTTGGTGTTTACACGTGGTGCTGCAGGAAAACGCGTAGAACATCACATTTCCAATTGCTGGGATTAACAGAGGTATCATTTTCACAGGACAGGACACGGTTAATACCACATCTGTCCTATTATTAAAACACAAAGGCAACATAACAGTAGACAGTATTACTCCTTAATAGGCACTACCTTAAGGTCATTGCTGAGTCGTTGCTAAACAGAAGCAGCACAAAGTAAAACGACGATAAAGTTTTTTTTTGTCTAATAAGCAGCTCTTGACGCTGGTTTTGTAGGTCACTGTCACTCCCTCCACAGCTACAACCAAGCTTTCACTCTCAAGCTAGCTAAAGTAAAGAGCTCAGTGCTGAGAAGTGTCCCCGAAGAGCTCACAAGTCATCATCCCATGACAGTCAGAACACAGCTGTTGCTAATTACCTGTTAACCTTGCAAACCCGCCGATTGTCTCCGGAAGCGGGAGCCTCTTGAGGTAGGCCGGAAGCTGGATTTTTATTATCTTTGAAATACTCTCTAAAACCATCTTGAGCTGCTCAGTGGGGCAAGTTTTCAATTTGACTTGAATAGTTCCTGGGCTTCGTTTATGTCATTGCGTTCACTTCTGAGCGCAGCCTGCCGCCGGTACGTAAACGCCTCCCGCGAAGCTTGAACACAAACGAAGAAGAGCGTAGACGCTTCCGTGAATACGCGTAACGGCGACATGTGACGGCGGCGTTTGACCAATCAGCGTCGGAGGAGTTGGTGGCTCCTGATTGGACAGCTTGAATTTAGCGTGAGAAGGTGGTTTCTGCTGTTTCAGGTGCTCCTCGTAAAATATGGGTTTTACAAGACGCAGTAAAGTTTTTGAAGCAATAGCAAAATAATTAAAGCGGATACCTTCTGATAAAAATAGAACGTGATACCGGGTGTTGATAAAGTAAATATAGGCACATGTTTATGTTTTTATAAAGTTTATTTACAAAAAAAAAAATCAACTAATATGCTACTTTATGTGTGACATAATAATCTACAGCCTTATTAAATGCTCTCCATCATCTCAAGTAACATGTTTGCCGTTTTTAATCACTGTTCCATATTATCAATAGTGGTTTCACAACACTGGATTTTTTATTATTACAATAACGTCCATAATTACAACATTTTGGAGGGTACTCAAAGGCAACACTATTGTGGTTCAACCTGTTTGCCTTTTAATGTAAATTTGAACTAACATGGCCCCTTCTAAACTAATCAGTATCCACATATCTGCAAATGCAATCAGTTGCATAATAATAAAACTAGAATCTTTGCACTTCACATAAAACACTTTAACATTTGTACTTCCTTATTTCACATTGGACATTTTTACTTAGAGTGTATATTACACTTATTGTGCCTTTTGCATTTTATATTTTTCTTATTGTTTATTTTTACTTACTGCATATTTTTGCTTATTTATCTGTATTTATGGTGGTGGTAACTCTTTCTGCTGTAACAATCGGATTTCCCCTTGGGGATAAATAAAGTATTTCTATTTTATTTTATTTTATTATTGTTTAAAACTTTATTTTACATGCTTTACTCCACAGCTTCACTTGGCTAATGTAATATATCATCATCATCATCATCATCATCATCATCATCATTAATCAAAGCGCTGTACATGTTATCAGACAAGCAGCAACCAAAATATATGCCAAAAAAAAGACTTGTATACTTCAATAATTGCAAAACAAAATAAAAAGAATATAAAACACTAAAATACAAGGCAAAATGGAATTACAACTTGTAAAATTTAAATTCTAAAATACAATAGTTATAAAATACAAAGGTCAGAGGATCGAACCCTGATGCAGCCACTGTTTGGGCCCTTGAGCAAGGCCCTTAACCCTTACTGCTCCAGGGGCGCCGCACCTTGGCTGACCCTGTGCTCTGACCCCAACTGGGATATGCGAAAATACAATTTCACAAATGCTGTAAAAATATATTTCGTGACAATAAAGGTTTCTTTCTTTCTCTTTCTTTCTCTTTCTCATTAAAAGCAACCAAAAGCCACTAACAACATGCTTGTCCTGCTTGTCTGTTTTTATATCAAAATTGAAATTGGAAGAGAAACATTTGATTGAAAGAGAAAAAAACACAAAGGCAAGACCTCCACAACCCAACAGCCTCAATCATGGAATATAGTCAACAGCAGTTGTAATAAGTAGTAAAGTCAAAGAACCATAAAGTAAATTCTGTAGTTAACAGGTCGCCAGTGCAGGGACTCTAGTACAGGTGTAAGACTTTTCATTTTTTGGTTCTAGTTAGAAGTCCAGCAGCAGAATTCTGCAACAGCTGCAGATGTGGCAATGAGAAGTGACCAATACCTTATGTACAAAGAGTTACAACAATCTAGTTGTGAGGAAATTAATGCAGTGGTCACAGTCTTCATGCTGTTCCACAGCTTGTTACTCATGAGATCACAAAATGATATTACATCAGCTGGTGTCCATGATAGAAGGTTTTATATCATCCATTATAATAAAAGCCCCATGTGCTCTAAGGCCTAAGAACCAGGGTTCACCATACAATTGTATACAGCTGTGAAGATAAACTGACAAACATGATCAGACATGTGCAGTGTAGTAGTGAGTGGCATTACCCAACCTAATAAACATTTCTGATGACTGCTTAACTAAGAATGCCAAACAGACAAAGAGTTTATGAGCATAAAACGACTTCATGTTATCTTTGTAAAGTTTGGCTTCATTCAACATATGGCCATAGCCTTCTAACTACGCAACAATACGAATGTATCTTTGCTATTAAACTATCCACCCTCCCAGAACAGGGAGAAACAACAGATGAATGCAGATGATGAGCCAGTGTAGAAAACCAACCAAATACATTAAACAATTAAGAACTTGAGAGTGAGCAGAATTACTAATTAAAAACTAAATAGGTTTCATTATGTGGCTGAAAGTTAAAAAAAAAAAAAAAGAAAAGAAAAGAAAAGCTATTTAGTGTCAAGATTTTTTTTTCTTTCAAAATTACTCCCTCCAAGCTCAAGAAAACGTTTTTATTTTTACCTATTCAAGGCCATAATTGCTGAAACTACCCATGTGATCGATGCGCCCTCTAGTGACGACACAGGTTCCTTTCCATTACTCTGTGGAGAACTTCATTACCCAGAGTTCATTGTGAGTTAAAGCGTCTTACTGCCTGGACATTTTTAAACGCCTGTATCTGTGTAATGTCAGTCTAATTCACAACTCCTAAAAAACGACACCAGTAGGAAAATATAAATTAATACACCAAACCTGGACTATAATTTAAAACAAGAAAAAGTTTCGAGCTATTTTAAGACTCCTGCCTTTACAGGGATATATCTGACCAGCTAAATTCCGGGAGTGAGGTCCTCAGCCTCCGGTGTCATTGGTGAATGACCGAAGATGTCTCACAGCAGGTTGTTTGCCAGGCTGCTTTGTAAGTATTTTAACAAAACACAGCATTGATAACTTAAAATGTTTAACAGTTCAACTTCTGTAGCACAAGTATACTCAGTGGCTCTGTGCTGTACAGTAGCCGAGCCGAGCCGAGGCTCACTCAGTCCTAACTGACAGCCAACCTCCCCCCTAGGTTGGCTGTCAGTTAGCTTACATGCTAGTTAGCCATATTAGCTTGACAACCTTAGCTGTACGCTGGTAGAACTCACTTGCAGTTAGCCAGCAAGCTAACTAGCCAGCTTTAAGCTAACGTGCAAGTGAAATCTGACTTTAACCCCCTACCAGCCAGCTGCCACGAAGGTTTTCATCTTTGACCTTGCATGCCCTCTTGACCAAAATGTAGCACGTCCATTAGCTCTGTGGAAACTAGTTTGTCAAAGTAGCTTATGTTTAGTTTTTACTCGGCAGTGATTGAAAGCAGCTAAATTAGCTGTTCTGTCAGATTGTTTGGAGGCTGCGTGCTCACAGCTCCATGCATTTTAAAGTTTGACATTTAGGTTTGCTTCGTAGAATGTCTCTGCAAGAGTGTATTTTGGTTATATAAGACAGACAAGAGATAATGTTAATTCAGTGACTGTAAGTTTAAGATATTCAGCTAAGGGGGGCAGCTGAACTTTGCACAGTGTGATAAGTTGTCTTTGAGTGAGACACTGAATGCAGATCAAAGTTCAGTCATCCATCGCACTGTGTAGTACTGTCTATTTTAGCCTACCTATACACTTGTCTCCTGCCTGACAAAATGCAAAATGATATTATGCTGTAATTCTTATGAAATGATGGTTTTGTTATATTTTTTTTGCTTAAAGACCATACAGAGAGTTGCTGGAAGTCTTTTACCTCATTTCACCTTTTGATTTGTCCCATGTATTTGTATTTAATGCACTTTTATCCCAGGGTTGAACATACTCATATAGAATAGTATAGAAATACTTTATTAATCCCCGAGGGGAAATTTGGTCATTACAGTAGAAAGTGTAAAGTTACCACCACCATACATAAGTATAAATGAGCAAAAATATGTAAGTAAAAACAAACTATAAGAAAAAATATAGAATGTACAATAAGTGTAATATACATTCTAAGCAAAAATAGTGCAATGATGTGCAAGAGTGCAAGAATATTGCTACAAGGCAGAGAGGCCTGAGAGCTCTCTGCCAGCCAGGGGTGATATGTTGAAAAGAGTTACTGCTTGTGGCAGGAAAGATTTCCTGTATATAAATTACAGTTTTAGAATATCTGTGCTTCAGACTAGTGTCCTGAACAGTTGCAATCTGTTTTGGTTTGTGGAGATCACAGTGTTACATCACCTGTTTTGGCAGCAACATCTGAATGAAAACTCTAAGGTAGTTATTGATTAATAAAGTTGTTTACAAAATGGCAGAATAGAGCCCTGGATGATACTTTAAAACCTTTTTTGTTGTTGTTGCAATTAACTGAATTGATTAATAAATCATTACATTTTTGCTGATGTAGTTTCTCCTGGTTGACAAATGGGTCAATCAACTAATTGTTGCAGCATTAAAATCACTCTGTTTTTATTATTCTGTTTAACCAGTTACTAAGTCTGTCCCATAGTCATGTTGTGAATGGTGCAGCATGTTGCTAGTTTGACCTGTAAGGCAAGGTTATGTAACGCCTATGGTCTGTATCATGTCAGTTTCACAGTAAACATAAACTTGAGTGTCCTCAGTTGCATCATGATCTGAGTGTGTCTGCTACTTGCTGTGTCTAAGCCTGTGATTCGACAACAACTGTCTGTAGCTGCTGGAAACAGAGCTGATAAGAACTGTGACACTAAACTGAACCACAAAATTAATGTGTGAGCTACTGTACACGCTGATAATATACTTTTTTGAAACTATAGTGCATCACTTCAGTCAGTATAATGAGACAAAATATGTTCTTTATGCGTCACATTTCCTTCAGTAGTTGACATGGTAACAGCGCCAAAGCATAAGCAACCATATCCAATTAACCGTTCATATAAGTTGTGGGAAACTAGAAGTGTTTTTGAGAACATTTGCTGTAAAGGTTGGCTGTCAAGTCTGAAGGAAAGCTGAAATTGTTGCTCAGCAACAATAAAAGATGGCTGCAGAAGCAAAGAGATTGGTGCCAAAAGACTGCAGTTGATTTATAATTTATAATAATTTAACCTTTATTTATCCCCTTGGGGAAATTCAACTTCTGCATTTAACCCATCCTACTATACATACAGGTAGCTGGAGCAGTGGGCTGCCGCGGTGCAGTGCCCGGGGAGCAGTCAGGGGTTAAGGGCCTTGCTCAAGGGCCCACATTGGCCGCAGTTGGGGTTCGATCCTCTTGACATTCTGATCAGTAGTCAGGGCCTTTACCTGTTGCACCACCACTGCCCCAATCTAATATCTAATCTAATATCTTTTCGCTATGTAAAGAAATTAAAAATAAATGAGTGAATCTACATTTTGTTGAATTATCTTCACAAGTAAAGCAGTTTTTAGCAGCAGCCAATCATTTTGCATATAAATGCCTTAGTTAATGCTAAAACATGTTTTCTATGCATACAAAATGTTTGTGATGATTTATATTGAGCTATGTGTGGACATCTGACACCTAAACACTTTCTATGTTGCCCCCCCCCTCTCTCTATTCAGTGCAGCAGAGTGGAGTCAGGCACTGTTATACAGGGTCAAGGCAGAACCTGTACATCACCAAGAACACGAAGGTCATCTGCCAGGGTTTCACGGGGAAGCAGGTTTGTACTCAGAACTCGTCTCTATTATTGCTTCACGACTAGGTTACTGTAATCTTGTGAAATCTCAGTCTTTCCTTTCTTCACGCAAAATTCCTCATTTTTTGTGTGTGTCAGTGCTTTCTGTATGACTGAGATGACCAGAGAGGAGAGATTCTAAAAGTATATTATTTCTATCACTTGTTAAAATCTCCCTGTTGGTTTACAAATGGGTGTACCTGTAGTTGGGCATGTTTTAATTATATAAATTATGTCACTTTAATTCTAGTAATTTTAGTTTTACAGGCCAAAATCGCTAGTTTGCTTTAGAGCACAACACCTACTAACCTTAGAACCCCAGTTAAGATAAGGAAAGACTCAGAGGCTGTGGCTCAGGTGGTAGAGCGGGTTGTCCACTGATCGCAAGGTTGGCGGTTCGATCCCCGGCCCCTCCGCATGCCGAAGTGTCCTTGGGCAAGACACTGAACCCGAAGTTGCTCCCAATGGCAGGCAGGCACCTTGCATGGAAGTCTGTTGCCATTGGTGTGTGAATGTGAAACACTTTGTAAAGCGCCTTGAGTACCACTAAGGTAGAAAGGCGCTATATAAGTGCAGACCATTTACCGTTTACCATTTACTCCTTTGTTTCCTTGGGAAGAACAAGTTATTGTCTTGCATTATTTATACAGTAGTTACTCACTACTAAAAAAAAAAGTTGTCTGAAATTTATACCAAGTATTATTTAAAGTGTTTCAGGCGAAGTGTAAAAATGACCAGACTGGAGCCGTAATTTTTGAAATTTTGTTGGTATTATTCATGATAATATTCATGGGCTATGTAAATTCAGAAATTTG
>OMNN01084529.1:0-15453 GCA_900302755.1 Chromis chromis
AGAATTGATTAAAACCAGAATATTTTTCATCAGAGTAATATTGCATCTAACTATATGGTAAATGATCTGCACTTATATAGCGCCTTTCTATGCTAACGGTGACAGACTTCCATGCAAGGTGCCTGCCTCACATTGGGAGCAACTTGGGGTTCAGTGTCTTGCATGCGGAGGGGCTGGGGATCGAACCGCCAACCTTGCGATCAGTAGACAACCCACTCTACCACCTGAGCCACAGCCGCCCCATATGTGGATACACAAGGTGTAAAAACTGAAATCTGTACTTGGTAAAGCACAGGAGTTTTTATAGCTTAAATAAAATGCACTGCCGTTCAGCAGATACTGTATTAAAGCACTCTCTGTTCCATTTTATGACATGATTTATTTATCTGATCCTTAGTAATGACGTACACTGTGCTGTCACTGCTCCATAACATCAGAGACCATTGCAGCTTTGCCAGGAGGTCATGTGACTTTTTATCAGTACATCAGTTACACTGGTGTCCAATACAGACGTTGTGTTTTTGAATCTTGTGCTTATAATTTATCCTTTCCTACTAGCATTGTGACATTACACAGACCTTTTATTTTGTTCCTTTTACCGTTGTTGTTTTTGCCCTTTGGATTCCCCAATAAGATACAAGTCAAAAAGCACATTTGCAGCAGTTTTTCTGAAAACTATGGATTGCCAGTTTATTTGGTCCACAGCTTTTCACATTTTTCTTTTTCACTAATGTGTTTATGTGGTCATGCTTTTGCATTCTAGTCCCTGACACTGCTGGAGTACTTACTAAAGACCGGTGATGATCGTGTGCTCCTGAAAATGAAAGACAACATCTACATCGTCAAAGCCCTCACAGAGTATCGCTTCGTAGAAAAGGATGGCAAAGATCAGGTGATACATGATGCTTCACGATGATATCCAAAGGTTTCATCCTTTTAGCTTCCATTAAATGGTTGCATGCTAAGCATTAAGGTTATCCATTACTGACATTATAATATTCATGTTGTCATACTCCTTTACCTCCAGGCCAGGTTCTCAACAAGAATGAAAGCAGTCAGTCTAGCTTAGCTATGTCAAATAAATGTACGGAAGCTTTGATTCAAATGTTTTTCATAGTAAAGACACTTGACCCTTACAATCTTGACATTTACAGGCTTTGATATAGACTTATTTTATCCACAACATCAATATAATTCTGTGTTTTTTTGATTTACTTTTATAAATTTAAGTTTGGTTTGGTCTTGCGTTATATGACCTGTACCATCTAAGTTTTATTTCATGGGTAAGTTTATCAGGCTAAGATAGAACTTTGCTCAAATAGTAGAAATCTAATATAGCTATATTTGTCCCAGGGTGCGAATGTGAGAGAAAAAGCCAAGGTTGTCCTTGTTCTTATGGAGGATGATGACAAACTGAAGGAAGAGAGAGATTTTGCTTTTAAAACCAGAGAAAAGACATCAAAAAGTTCTGCAGGTGAGATCGTCTGTCCTAAAGTATCACTTCGAAATACCCATTGTTTCACTAGTTTTTGTTCAGTCACATTTACGTGTTTGCCCACACAAATACTTTAAATCTTTTATTCCATTGCTTCTAACCAGCCTCATCTGCGGACAGCGTCAAGGATCCCTCTTACAAGCCGTGCTATGTTCCCGGGTCCGCAGGGCTTCCATCCTTGGACAACATACCTTCAGTGGCTGACTTGACTGCTTCCTTCGCTGCCCGCAAAGAGGAGCGACTTAAACAGGAAGCTGAGAAAAAAGAAACTGAGAGAAGGGTGAGTGCCAGCATCTATAAAGATTAACTATAGCAAGCTGCCATATTAGCATCAACACCACACCAGTATAATCATATCAGGCACCACAACACTAAAATAAAGTTACCTCAGAAGTAAAATTAATAATTAATTAATAGGATTATGCGGTGTAAAGAAATGTAGATATATTGGCGCTCACTATCTACCATAGCAAAATCTATGGAACCAAATTGAGGTACAGATGCTGGACTATTAGTACTAAATACTGTAAGGCATGAACTAAGCATGGTTGATGACTTGACCTAAACAGGATTGGTTTAGTTACACCAAGTAAGAAACCCTTAACAAGTATATGTGTTTACTATTGTGCAATTTTTATATTCTAGGCAAAGTTGAGCGAAGATGAGCTGAAATGGGAGGATGCAGGCAAAGGCAATGAAGCTAAAGATAATGCTTGGGGAGGAGATAAAGCAAAGGAGGAGGAAGTAGAACTAGATGCATGGGGGGCACCCAAAGAACCGAAAGAGGCCACAGGTCCATGGGGAGCACCCACAAGCCCTGACACAACTGAAACAGCAGCCAGCAGTGATGCGTGGGGGGCTCCAACTAAAACCGATGAAGATCCGTTCGCAGCGAAAAAAACTGACGATCAGTTTTCGCCACCAAAGAATGGAGAAGATCCTTTTGCGGAACCTGATCCTTTTAGTGCGTCGAAAGATGACCCCTTCAACGCTCCAAAGGACAGTTCAGATCCCTTCAATGCACCCAAAGACAAAGAGGATCCGTTTGCTGCTCCAAAAGATAAACCAGATCCGTTTAGTTCTTCGAATAACGATCCATTTAATGCTCCGAAAGATGATCCGTTTAATGCTCCAAAAGATGATCCATTTAATGCTCCAAAAGATGATCCATTTAACACCCCAAAAGACGATCCTTTCAGCGCACCAAAGGCTGACCCATTCGGTACCCCAAAAGACGACCCCTTCACTGCTCCTACAACGCCACCTAAAGAAGATCCTTTCTCAGCGCCAACCAAACCTGCACAAGACGACCCCTTTGGTGCACCAACAACGCCCCCTAAAGAGGATCCCTTCTCTACACCATCCAAACCTACAAAGGACGATCCTTTTGCTTCCCCAACAACGCCCCCTAAAGAAGATCCTTTCTCTGCGTCAACCAAACCTTCAACAGGCGACCCTTTTGGCGCACCAACAACACCCCCGAAAGAAGATCCTTTCTCTGCACCGACCAAACCTTCACAAGACGACCCCTTTGGTGCACCAACGTCACCACCTAAAGAAGACCCTTTCTCTTCACCACCCAAACCTGCAAAGGATGACCCCTTTGGTGCACCAACAACACCCCCTAAAGAGGATCCATTCACAGTGCCATCCAGTCCACCAAAGGATGACGCCTCAGATCCCTTCAATGCCCCTCCAGTGAGCTCACCTGGTGCGGATACATGGGGGGCACCTACCAGTTCTCCACCTGGCACTGGGTCAGATCCCTGGGGGGCACCATCTGCTTCAACTGAGACAAAGGGTGGAGATCCCTGGGGGAATGGTGCAAGTGCCTCCTCACCTGTTGATAATGCTGATCCATTTGGGGATCCGTCCCAAACAGACAATGACCCATGGGGAGCCCCAGGTAAGAAACAAACCAATTACCATGGATGGCCATTATTGAAACTTGAGAATACATTTATATTAGGAATGTCCCGATCAAGTGTTGTTGTTTTTTTCTCCCAATCTGAGTTATTTAAGATTCACTCTCTACCGATGCCTGAAACCATTTTCCTTTAAAATACACACTTCAAATTAGCTGTAGTACCTGGTCGCATCACTGGGTAGAACATCTTACTATTTCATACTGTAGGGACCCGAGGAGGCAGGCACTTCCATGTGGCAAGCGTTGAGGGTTGGGTTTAGCTAGTGAAGAAGCACTTTGACAGACTTCTATGAGGCTTAATGCCCTTAGGCCAGTGAACAGAATGTGCTTAACGCTCGATAACTTAGGATAGTGGTCTTACACCCCAGTGCAACCATCTTATGACAAATTTTGTGGAGTTGTGTTCATATAGCTGCATGACAACGATTTACTTAAGAATTTGGCATAGTTCTGTGCTGCTAACAATCACTTCAGTCATGATCTTACGACTGGTCTCGGTACATTCCTAATTTTAATGATACAATATTCTAAACTCGAGATTCACTAAGGAGCTTTTTTCAGAGCCTGCCTAAACAGAAACATGATTATGTGATGGGACATACAGGAAATTACTACTATTTGTGCGTTTAGGCCTGGGCTCATCTTTGTGTGGACGGGGCCTAAGACAAAGCTCAGGAGTCGGTAATCAAATGAAGAATGACCCCCGGACTGACTGAATCTCCATACTACATGCATACAGATTACATTTTTGTAATATGGGCAAACGCTCTGGAAAAACCTGGGGAATGAAGCTCATGTTTAGAATATTTTATCTTTGAAATAGGCCATTAGACAAAAATATTCTCTTTCACCTGTACGTTACTGTCTTCTCCCATTTGAGTCTGTCGTATTTACCCACTAAGCTCCAGCCAACACAGATGATGCGTGGGGTACGTCTGCTCCACCTTCAGCCTCCTCCCCATCCAGTGACCCCTTCGGAGATGGAGCGTCTAAAACCAGTGATCCCTGGGGTGCACCAAGCAACACAAGCGGTAATGGCACAGGTAAATCACACGCAATGCTCTTATCGGAGTACATATTTATTAGTTTGCATCCATTATTCATCAGCACAAACCCTTATTGTCTGCTTAGTACTGCTTAATACAATCCCCTGCTCTTATTTAATCAACTAAATCTTTGTTATAGCTAAAACGTATGTTTGTTTTTAACCAATAGGAGTCTAAGCCAGCTGGAAATTGTGATTTTAAAACTAAACTGACTCTCCGTCTGTGTTTATGTGCATTTCTGTGTAATTATATGCTTTTCTTGTGTACATGAAAGGTCATTTGCATGTCTCACCATTTTCCTCCATTTCACCTCCATCCTCCCATCACTCTGCAGCTGCCTAACAGTCTTAATCAATTAACCTTCTCTTCCGCTTTGCTCTCTCTTCCTCCCTGGCCTGTCCCCCAAAAGAAAACACCTTTTAGAGTAGAATTAGACCTTTATTTTATTGCAGGAAAGCGAACAGTGCTGGAAGAGGAGATGTACAGAAAGACTGCTTCATTCTTGGGCTCGGCGGGGGCGTCGCTGGTTGACTTGGACGACCTGTTTTCCTCTAACCCCAAACCCAGACAACGCCCCCACGTCAACACGCTCGCCCCCCAAACACAAGCCATCGGTAAGGACAGAAAAAACGCTTCACTCTGGGTGACGAATAACATTTTTGACAGAGGCTACACGTGGAATTATTTGTGGTGCGTGTGACTCAAATGGATGCATGTTCAACCTCAAAGACTGACAAATCACTGCAAACTAAACATTAGTCACTCCGTGGCGATGTCTCAAATGCATTCCACTGCTGATCAGTTGAAGTCTGCAGTTTAGGGAGAGACAGACCGAGAGAGAGGGGTGGAATAAGTGTGACTGACAAATATCTATCAATATGTTTGTATGGAAAAGCTTCTTGTGATCATGTGTTTTTGCCATTCCCTCCCCTGTGGTCTCGCTGTAGTATATAGATGTTATGTATGTGTGTGTGTGAGCATTAGTGACCTACTGAAGTTACTCTGTGTAGAGATTAGTGTATATTAACCAGCAGATGTATAACTCCTCTCACCCCTCTCTCTGTTCTGCTTTGGTGCATTTTCTCTTTACTGGAATACTTCGAACTGTACATCCCTCCCTCACTCCTCCCCTCCTCATCTCTCCATCCTCCTGCCACTCTTCCTCGTTTTCCCAGGCGCCCTCAAAGCGAGGGGCGTTGCATCTGGCCCTACGGTAAGATCAGGCACTTTCGCTGAAACATCCACCCCACACTACAATCTTTTTGGTTCCACTCTAGCGTCCTCCCACGGTCCGTCCTTCCCTTCTTTCGGAGCCGCCAGTGAAACTCCCCTTTTTCAGCTACCGTCGCATAGTCTGGGAGTGTCTCATTCTGCTGTCAGTATGCTTCAGGTGGCTCCAGAAACTGGGAGTATACAAATGGGACTTAACATGAACTCCCCCTATGGAGGAGTGGGAATGGTGCAGTCTGGGTATCCAATCTCGCTCTTACTTGGGACAGGAATGGCTCAGTCCAGTCTATTTGAAGGGAGTCACTCAGCAGCAGTGGGTGACTTTAGAGGTTCTGGAGGTGGAGTCTTCTCAGGCAGCAAGTCAGAGGAGACAGTGAACAAAAACAGCAATCCGTTCCTGTTCTGACAAATAGGCATGTAAAGTTTCTTACGTAAATGCAAATAGAAATTTAATTCGGATTATGGGGAAGATAATTAAAGCAAAAGAACTTTTCGCACATCTACTTCATTAAGGGAAGGCGTGTAGGAGAGGGACAAGCATATCCAAATGATTCAATCAGCCTCCTGCACACTTTCTAACTTGCAAAGATACATTTATTAGCACAACATTTCGGTGCTAGACCTTCATCAGGCACTATTTCCAATGTATCTTTTCAAATTAGACAAGATAATTACAGCCCCACACAAGGATGTTTTACATGTTTTAGCCCTCTTGCTTAGTGCAAAAATGACTTTTACAAAACAGCAATAAGATTACAGATTACTACCAGTGTAGCTCACAGGTAGCCACTGGTTTCTGTTCATCATGTCACGAAAACCAGCATAAGGAGGCTTGAAGAAAGACATATTTTTATTAAGTTTAGTCAGTGTTAATCACATAATGATGTTTTTTTTCAGTTTCTGGAGAAAGGATAGGATGAATTTGGCAGTTTTTCTTTTTCTTTGTCAAAGTTTCCCCCCAATGCACCGAGTAGGGACAGTTTCAGACACTAAAGTATTAATTTGCAAAAATGTCTGCTTCACTATAAGCAGTCCAAATACTGGCATGATGGATTTGAATCAGCGGCTGCCTGCAAATTTGGAAACAATTTGAAAAATGTTGTAGACTTTAGGTAATGAACAGTAGTATATATATATACAAGTTTAAGGGCTAAAACTTGCAAAAAAAAACACTTGATGATCCTCATAGTAAACCCTTCAGCTCCCTTAGCTTACATTTGCCTCCCCTGCGGTCCTTTTAATGCAGACACGTCCATCTAATAAGACGCCTATAAATCAAATGTATACAGCTTAATATATATTAACAGATATACACGCAAAATACGTGCAGAACTGTCAAATTTATGGGATCATATGTTTTCATGCAAAAGTCTAAGAAACAGAGAGCACCTAAAGTGTGAGTGTCTGTGTGGAAATCCTGAGGAATTACTGTGTATTTGAGTGTTGTGTGACTCTGTGACGGGACTCTGTGAAGAAACACTGACTGGGAAAAAACGTCACTGTAGGTTTTCATTAGGTGTGCATGTGTTTGTACAAGGCGGACTGTGTGTGTGCGGTATATATATATATATATATATTGTGCTGATGTAAATAGTGGAAGTACTTAGAGATAAACCTTGAAATATACTGTATATCAGAGTGTTACAATCACGAGTAACTATTTATTGATCTATTTATTGATTGATTTATTGCTTGATTAAACACTGGCCTCCAATAAAGATAAATTCAAGTTAACTGGTCGCCCTGATAGTATTGATCACGAAGGGCGATTAATCTGATTCAAAAACTGCTTCAAGAATCAACTCAGTAACCAATGGTGGCTTTATCTTCCCTGTTTCAGTTTGTAGTCATTCTGGATTCATTGTGGAATTGTCTTCTCTGTATGTCCCGGCACAAAATGTATTATTGTATTATGTTTAGCTGCAGTGTTGGCTAAATAAAAACCGAATTTGAACATATCGACTTCTTTTATGTGCATGCTGTCTGAGCGGATCCTGTGTGTCTGTGCGTAGCTGCCCCTCGGTAATTTGGTGCACGATTAAATGAAATATTCCAACACACACTTGTATGAAAGGTAAATGAAAGGCCTCCCTTTTACTTCATGTAGCTCTGCAGAGACAGCTGCTGCAACATTTTGACAGCAGCAGGATTAATGGTAGTTTAAGAGTTGTTAAAATGTCCGTAAATCAAAGCCACACTGAAAGTAGAAAAGGCTTTAAACGAGTCACTATGTTTTGAATTGGTAGATTCACTTGTGTATTTTCAGTTAAATGTGAACGTTGGTGCAGGAAACGGACTGAAAGAACAGTTTAGCTTCAAGGGATTACAGTTAAACCGGATCAGAATGACTATTATTATTATTTCTCAGATTTAATTTTGTATGAAATGAATTTATTTTGCTGTGTATTTAAATTTAAAGCTGTGTTGTAAACTGTGACAGTATACAGTACGTTTGAGAAATAAAATGGTACACAAAGCGGCTGTCTGTTTAACAATGTCTCTTATTTACTTGTACAATATTTTTGGCTTTCTTTAACGTGAATTCCTTCTTGTTAGTCAAAGTTTATTTTCCAGCCGGTTAGAACTTGCTTACTTCCACCACAAGAGGGCGATAAAACCTCACAAATTTACACAAAATATAACCGTCACTGTGTAAAACTCTTCATGTACTACCACAGGATGCCCTCTAATTTGCATTTTAAAACTAAAATACATTTAAAAAGAGCCACAACTGTAACGAATATCTTGCTGATAGCTTCTTGATTTCTTTGTGCATTAAAATCCACCTACGCTCAGAAATGTTTGACACTAAAATGGTAAAATGGTAAATGGTCTGCACTTATATGGCGCCTTTTTCTACCTTAGCGGTACCCAAGGTGCTTTACAATGTGTTTCTCATTCACCCATTCACACACACATTCACACACCAATGGCGACAGAGCTGCCATGCAAGGCACTAATCTGCCATTGGGAGCAACTTCGGGTTCAGTGTCTTGCCCAAGGACACTTCGGCATGTGGGAGGGACCAGGGATCGAACCGCCAACCTTGCCATCAGTGGACAACCCGCTCTACCACCTGAGCCACAGCCGCCCACTAAGTAGCTGTTATCCAACTAATTCTCTAAAGGAAATAAGTTGTGTCTCTGCAGCTGCTGATGTAACTGTATGAGCAAAATTTAGAGAATTACAATTACTTTGAAGCCATTAGGGTGAAGTTGAAGACCTCTAATATCCAGAAGAAAAACTTAAAATACTAGAAATGTTTCCATATTTCTAAATTCTGAGAGGAAAATGTGCTTCACAGAATTTGTGATCAGTTAATGGAGATGCAAACCAGTATTAAAAGCAGGGTTTTTATCATATATCTTTACACATATATTAAGGGAATCTTTAACTAAACCTCTGTTTATGTGGCCCTTTCATTCATTTATTTGTCCCCCAATTAATCTGTAAGTGTAGTGGAGTCAGATAAGGCCATTAGAGAAATTTGTCAAGAGGAGGACAAAATATAGGATTGACAGCTGAGCCAGATCTGAGTCTGTCCATTCATGGTGAGAGGGCTTAGTGTCTAAAAACAGAATGGGGCAGATCGGGGAATTTGTCCGTTACTCAGCATGTGTTATTTTAGGACACGATGGTCAGCTGAGTCCTTGTGTTGCCTTTTTTTTTTTTCAAGAGCAAGTAGGATGTAATAATTTACAGCGGTATACTTTCAAAATGATTACAACAATAAACACCTTGTGATTTTCACACACCACTTAAGTAATTAAAGCTCTGTTAGCTTGCAGTAAATCAAAATGTGTAATTCAGCGTAGAGGGCAAAAGCAGCCATGGGAGCCAACTTAAAGGGTCGCCTCAGGTAGCATTCACAACCATTCAATGTCTGCACACTTTATCACGTTGCAAATTCAGTCTAAATTAGACTTTCAGCGACCCATAATCACAAAGTTAAAAACATGTCTTTAGAAGTTTTTGCAAATTATTAAAAATTCCAAAGAACCTCTTATTCACAGAAGTATTTCTCGTTTGCTTTAATAATCCTTGAGATGTGTCTAGAATTTGTCCACTTGTGATAAGTTCAATTGACTGGACTGAATTTAAAACTTCCAACAGTTCAAATTGCATCTCAGGACAAAAACTGAGCCTGGAAGTCCAAGAACTCTCAGCAGACATGACATAGCTGTGGTGAGGCACAGTTTAAGGTGAGGGTATTAAAGCATTTCTAAAGCTCTGAATGTTCCCAGGAGCACAGTGGCCTCAATAACTGTTACATGGAAAGAAGTCAAAACCACCAGGACTTTTGGGTCACTCAGGGACAGTCAGACATGTCCTGAAGCCACTCCAGTGTCGTCTTGGGTCATCGTGGACCTGAAAGCTCAACCATCATCCCAGTCTCTGAGAAACTGAGTAAATGGGTCCAAAAATGTTGTGGAAGTGACAAGGCAACCAGTGGTCACTTTGAAAGTCCTCTGCAGAGATGCAAAACCTGGAATCTCAGCAGCATTTCATCGATCAGGCCTTTATGGTAGAGCAGCCAGTCTTTTTAAAGCCACTCTGAGAGCACGAGGAAGAATATATTCTGGTCTGAGGTGACAGAAACTCAACCAATTGGGTAAAAATCTGGAGAAAACCAGGCACTGCTCATCACGTTGAAGCATGGTGGTGGCAGCATCATGCTATGGGATGCTTCACAGGAGTAGGTACAGAGAAACAGGTCAGAGAGAGAGAGGTATGAGACTAGGATGATGGTTGAGCTTTCAGGACCACGATGACCCAAGACGACACTGGAGTGGCTTCAGGACATGTCTGACTGTCCCTGAGTGACCCAACCGTAGCTTAAATCCTGCATAGCATATGTGGAAAGACCTGAAGACGGCAGTTCACACGCACTTACCATCTGATCTGATGAAGCCTAAGAGGACCTGTCAGAAGGAATAGGATAAACAGCAGAGATCCAGGTGTACTTAGCCTGTAAAGACTGACCCCAGAAGACTCTGATCTGTAGCTCCTGCTGAAGGGGCTTCTAGAGATCTGAATACTTTCAGATTTCAGTTTTTGGTTTTTAATTGTCGGAACCCCAAAACCTGCCGGCAGGCTTTCTCTAAAAAAACAACAACAACAAAAACAAAGCAAGAAGATACTAAAAGTATGTTTTCACTTTGTCATTATGGGTTGTTGCATGTGTATTTGTCAGAAAACTGCCAAATAGTTTTTTTTGTTTTTTTTTGTTTTTTCAAGATTTATTTTTGGCCTTTTATGCCTTTTTATTAGATAGGACAGTGCATAGAGTTGGAAACGGGAGAGTGGGGAAGGACATGCGGTAGACGCCCAAGGTCGGAGTCGAACCCGGGACAGCCACTACGCCTTAGCACTTGGGTCACGTGATATAACCGTTAGGCTATCAGGGCGCCCCCAAATAGTTTTTTTAAATAAAATTTACAACAACGTAAAGTTCATAAAAAGTTCCTTAAGTTACTGTAGTTCAAAATGACAACTTACTTATTACTGTTATTTCATAAACGTTGGCCATATTGAAATTTTTAAGCCACAGTTTTCATCGACTTCTTTTACCTCTGGTGGGAAAACCATGAAGACAAATACAAACAATGCCATATACAGAGCATTGACAGAGAACATGAACATGTGGGAAAGAATTCCTGTTGTGTAAAAAAGTAAGCTTGTAAGCAACTGTTGGGACTGAAACCAGACACAGATACTAAAAAAGTCAACTGTGTTTCCACTTTTTGGCTTTTTAACCCAGCAGGTGCTCAAAAAGTATAGTCTGAATATTTATAAATTGGTGAAACTGGACAAATTTTAAAGTGAGAGTTGTGTTTGTATTCTTGGCACAATGTCAAACATGTTTCCGATGGGTGTTGGAATCCACCAGGATTGCCACTTAAGTACGATCCTGTTTGTGATTTGGACAATGTCTTTAGGTGCAGGTGAGGTGAAGAGGCCATCCAGTTTAGGAACCTCAGAACCACAACATTTTTTTGCAGATGACATAGTGCTGTTGGCTTCATCAGATTGCAACCTTCATCACACACCGGGGAGGTTTGCAGCAAAGTGTGAAGCAGCCAGGATGAGAGTCAGTACCTCAAAGTTTGAGGCAATGATTCTCTACCGGAAAACAGTGGATTGCTTCCTCTGGGTTGGGGGTTAGTTGCTGCCCCAAGCGAAGGACTTTAAGTATCTCGGGATCTTGTTCACAAGTGAGGGGAAAATTAAGCGTGACTTGAACAGATGGATTAGTGCAGTGTCAGCACTCATGAAACACCCACTGAAAACTGTTGTGATGTAGAAGGAGCTGAGCTGGATGGCAGAGCTCTCGATCTAGCAGTTGATTAGTCTGACTCACCAGATGTAGGCTGCCATTGGCCACTCCTTTCAGGCTGCATGTTACCATTTTAAAAATCAGTGACAGTGCTTACCTCCCTTCTGCAAATGTTCCATCAAAACAATTCCAATGTCACTGTTTTGAGGAAACACTGAAGCCACATCTTTTGCTTAGCTCTGCTCAAGACAATTGTGACTGGTTTAAAGAAATACCAACAAGCCAGAGTGTTTATCCCCCTATAGCAGAATGATGATTAGGTGCAGTCAGACCATTCTGTACAGCATAATGGTCTGACTAAGCAAGACTACCAGTTGATCTGCATTTCAACCCTCATCGACTGTATGGCCATGAGCTCAGGTAGCGAACAAAAGAATGAGATTGCAAATTAAAGTGACCAAAATGGGCTTCCTTCATAGCGTGTCTGGGCTCAGCCTTACAGATGTGGTTAGGAGTTCGGACATCACAGCGAAAGGAGTCAGCTGAGGCGGTTTGGGTTTGGGATGGCTCCTGGGCACCTTTCTTTGGAGGTTTTTAAAGCATGTCCAAGTGGAAAGAGACCCCGGGTAGAACTCTCTGGAGGGATTATATATCTTATCTGGCCTAGGAACACCTTGAGATTCCCCAGAAGGAACTGGAAAACATTGCTGGGTAGCAAAAATATAAACAAACCAGAGCTGTGTGCAGTCAGACCATTCTGCACTACATAATGGTCTGACTAAGCAAGACCACCAGTCGATCTACATTTCAGTCTTCGCCTATGTTCATGAGTTGTGGGTAGTGACAGAACGGATGAGATTGCAGATACATGTGGCCAAAATAGGCTTTCTGTGTTGGATGGCTGGGCTCAGCCTTAGAGATGGGGTGGAGCCAGCTGAGATGGTTCGGGGTTAGGATGGCTCCAAGGCAACATCTTTTGGAGGTTTTTCAAGCATGTCCAACTGGGAGGAAACCCTGGGGTAGACCTGGAACTCTCTGGAGGGATTGTTTATCTCACATGGTGTGGTAACGCCTCGAGATTCCCCAGAAAGAACTGGAAACATTGCTGGGTAGCAGAAATACAAAAAAAACAGAGCGTCTTTTTCCTTATAGCAGAGTGATGATTAGGTGTAGCCAGACCATTCTGTACTACATAATGGTCTGACAAAACAAGACCACCAGTTGATCTACATTTTGACCTTCGCCTATGGTCATGAGTTGTGGGTAGTGACCGAAAGAATGAGATTGAGGATATAAGCAGCCAAAATGGGCTTCCTCTGTAGGGTGGCTGGGCTTAGCCTTAGAAGCACAGTGAGGAGCTCGGACATCACATCAAAAGGAGCCGGCTGAGGTGGTTTGGGGTTTGGATGCTTCCAGGACACCTTCTTTTGGAGGTTTTTCAAGCATGTCCAACTGGGAGGAAACCTTGGAGTAGACCTGGAACTCTCTGGAGGGATTATTTATCTCACCTGGTGTGGTAACGCCTCGAGATTCCCCAGAAGGAACTGGAAAACATTGCTAGGTAGCAGAAATACAAACAAGCTGGAGCGTCTTTTCCCTTATAGCAGAGTGGTGATTAGGTGCAGCCAGACCATTCTGTACTAGATAATGGTCTGAATAAGCAAGACCACCAGTCGATCTACATTTCAATCTTCACCTATGGTCATGAGTTGTAGGTAGTGACCGAACGAATGAGATTACAGACACATGCAGCCAAAATAAACTTCCTCTGTCGGGTGGCTGGACTCAGCCTTAGAGGTAGAGTGAGGAGCTCGGACATCACATCAAAAGGAGTCAACTGAGGTGGTTTGGGGTTACAGTGGCTCCTGGGCACCTTCCTTTGGAGGTTTTTCAAGAATGTCCAACTGCGAGGAGACCCTGGGGTAGACCTGGAACTCTCTGGAGAGATTACATATGTCATCGAGCCTGAGAACGCCTTGGGATTCCCTAGGTGGAAATGGAAAACACTGCTGGGCAGAGGGACATTGGGAATGACCTGCTTAGTTGCCACCACAGATTGACCCCGGATAAGCCAAAGAAGATCAATGCAAAGATGGATGGAGATGTGTTTTGGCCATTGTATGTGTTTATTTGGACAGCAGCAGCAGAGATTTGCGTTCCCACCATGCATGTGCCAACTGTTCTAAATGAGCTGTTCCAGCTTCACTAATTTTCCAATCACAGATTCCCAACCGGCGTCTCTCTGGTCATTAAAGCCGGCCTCGGTGCATACAGCTGTGTCGGTTTGTGTTAAGAAGGGTCGAAGTTTAAGACGCAGCATGCACCATGAGATGACAACACTATCACACTCATCTCACCCCAAGCTGTTCTATACCATGCCGTCAAATTAATCACTATAGGCGCAGAGGTCAGGGAGGTTGTCACTGAGAGAGGGGGAGAGATGAGGAAAGCAAAAGAGAGTGAAAGAGCTTTGGGGATGCAGGAATAGACACAGTATAGGGAGCAAAGGGGAGGGAAAGTAACAGATGGACTTGGAGGATTAGAGGAAAATCTGGGTGAGTTTCTGATGGAAACTCACCCAAGACGGAGGAGGGCGTGACGAGGGAGTGCAGAGAAGAAGGTGGAGGAGTCTACGTTTGAAGAGGAGGTGAAAGAAAGTGTCCTGTGGATGCAAACACGGTGAGTCGACTTGTTTTTATTTTTATTTCGTAGTCAGAGTGTAAGCTGATGAAAAGTTGAGCGCCAACTGCAGCAGTTGGATTTTCTAATCACATGCACGAGGGGGAAAGATTCCAGATTATCATGATGAGATGACACACAAAGGTATCTCACACAGAGAAAGCATTAAGCTACATCTACAACTTATATTTACTGTGAATCTAGAGTGTCTTTATGTGCAGAATGTACTGTTAATTCTTCTGTTTTTTGAACTGGACCAGTAAAAACACCATAATTACCCACTGTGATCACTAAAATGAATGTCCTGTTGGCTGTGTGGATGCAGGTGGAGTAGTCTGGGATCAACCAATGTCTTATACACATATTGACAACATGGACAGTGCAGAACCACATGTGCAGAACCGATAATTTACGCAGAACAACATGTGCATCAGCGAACTGTATGGATTATAGTTTCGAACCCTGAGCTGATTTGATGGACTAAATTAAACCTCATGACTACGACAACAATGATTTCATTAAAACGATGCTATGCGTGTGCACAGCTGTGGCAAAAATAACCATTTGATACCAGTCCACCAGAGTACCTGTTGGAGTAAACCGACCAACTCTTGCTGTGCTGCCAAACTTTACTGAAAATTCTAGTGGAAATCCCCAAAACATACATATACAAGTAAGAATTTTGGAGAAATGTGTGTAAAATAATGGATCAAGTAGCTGGAATAAGCTGGAAAAGAAGACAGAACAGTGTCGGACAGAGTGGAATAAAGTGTTTTTGAACCTTAAAGCAAATTAATGG
>OMNN01084530.1:0-13508 GCA_900302755.1 Chromis chromis
TGCGGGTGTGTGGCTATGTCCGCACGATAACTCAAGAACCAATAGAGATAGGATAATCAAACTCAGCACAGATGTTGATCTTGACCTACCCTGGTCACCCGTTAATTTTGGGGTCAAAAGGTCAAAGGTCAAGGTCGCAGGGCTACTTAGTGCAAAATCCCAGGTGGTCATAATGTTATGCCTGATCGGTGTATATATATAGCTTTTATTGTACACCCCCAAGCTTTTTGGGGATTTTCACCATATGGGACTTTTTAAAGTTTAATTGGAGATTGACAGCTGGATGAATACTTAACTCCCCGTCTGAAATTAATGTGATATGGTACCTAGACTATTTATTTAGACCTCATCAGTATGATCATTGTTAGCCAAGACTTCGAATAGGTATAACAAGACAACAAGAGAAGGCAGGGGATGGAGGTCTGAGAGGGATGCTGTGACAGTGGTTACTATGTTTATCTCACTTTTTAATGAGGACCTGCCACAGCAGCTGAAACAAACCTGAGTTTATATGGACACGGCCTGTCAAAGCTCACACTGATTTAAGTTATTTTCAAACATTTCATTTCTGAATCTGAATAAATGACCTACAATGTGCATTATAGTGCATCTAAAATCATGAAAATCAAGTCCACTTTGTCCATGTGCTTGCTTTGATTTGCCTCTGTTTTTGTATGGGTGTCCTCTTACCATCATCACTTATTGTCATTCCTCATCTGTCTTTCTTTCTTCCCTTCTCTCTCTTTCTGCTCTGTCTGTGTTTTGTGTTGCAGCCAACTGTATCCCTCAGTGCCTGAACGGAGGAATGTGCCTCAGGCCTCAACTCTGTGTCTGCAAACCTGGCTCAAAGGGGAAGGCATGCGAACAGAAGACGGTGCCCACACACCCCTTTCCAGCAGTGCCTGGGAATGGACCAACCAACGGGCATAACCCTGGTCACACAAATGGACACACTACTGGTCACACTAATGGACATAATATGGTGCCCCAGCGGCCTATCCCTCAGCAAGTGTCTCCTAATGGTTATGGCTCTGTCCCCTCTTCAGCAAGCAACATGGCCCAGATGAAAGTAACAGTCAAGGCAGCACCGCAGTTTGTGCGACCCCATTACATCCAACAACACATCACACAGCAGTAAGTACGAGTCTTAGATTGAACCTTTATTTGCTGAAACATCAGATAAGATCTGTGCTTTCATTAACTGGCTCTGTGAGAAAGTCTTCCACTGTCCAGCTGCCTATTATTCTGCTGCTGACACCTCCAGCGGAGCAGTTGGCAGGTTCAGTGTCCGTGGTAGATTACCTTCTTGAACTCACAATAGAGGAACCTGTTCAGTTAAGCACAACTAATAAAAAATAGCAGCTTACAGTTACATCTTTAAACACAGAACATCTGTGGTATCCATGAATGATGTATGTCTTCAACTTTTCAGCAAAACTGCAAACACAAGTACACTACATTTAATCAGGAAATATATATGTGCATGCTAGTCTTGTGCAAGTTAATGAAAATCAGTAAGTAGTTGTAGTTACTAGTTACATATTTCCAAAGTGATTCAAATACTTTACCAAATACTGCATTTAAAGGTAATAAGTTACTAGGAAAAGTACCTTTTGTGTTACTTTTGAATGTATGCTTCAATTCTTTTACTAATGCACATATAGCTATATTATGTTAGTGTTCCAAGGACACGGTGTTGGGCAAGACAGCTGTCATATTTTATCTGTCATGTTAACTATTGGTTGCGGTATTATCATACGTATGCCGACCTTTGATTCTTTTGCATTCCAGTGCTGCTCTCCAAATGTTGTGTGGATTTATCCACTGTGACTATGAATACACAACAGGATTGGCTTGATTTGAAAAATAGATGTAATACCATGACCCAAACCTATTAAATACCAGACTGAACCTACTTGGTACTACTGAAGGATTACTTTTGGTGGAGACTTTACTCACATTTTTCCCTTCATATTTACATGATAACATCACGTCATTGCTGCAGATTTGTCGGCTGCACATCCATGATGTGAATCTCCCGTTCCACTTCTTCCCGAAGGTGCTCTGTTGGATTGAGATCTGGTGACTGGGGAGTTCACTGGAGTACACTGAAGTCTTTATAATGTTAAAAAAGAAAAAACAGTCATAGGTTTTGTCACATGGTGTGTTATCATGCTGAAAGTAGCCATTAGAATATGGGTACACTGGTGTCATAAAGGGATGGAGCTGGTTAACAATGTCCTCAGGTTGGCTGTGGTGTTTAAATGATGTTTAATCGATACAACAGGTTCCCAAAGAGTGCCAAAAAAATATTACCCATATGTTCATATGAGGTAGGATGGACCCATGCAAATTGAAAGTCATCAGACCTGGCAATGCTTTTCCAATTTTCCATTGAGTCCATGCCTAGTCTAGCCTCAGTTTCTCTTTCTTAGCAGGTGTGGCAACCAGGGTAGTCTTCTGCTTCAAGGTTCCATGTACTGTACATTTAAACATGTAGTCCTGTATATCCCCTTATAACAAGTGGTTATACGAGTTACTACTCTCTTTCTGTCAGCTTTAACCAGTCTGGTCATTATTACTTTGCCGCTGCATGTTTTGTCCATTTTAGACCATTTTCTGTTCAATTCTGAGTAGATCAGAAGTTTCTGAAATACTCAAACCAGCACTTCTGGCACCATCCCATTTTCAGTTACTTTAATGGCACATTTTCTGATGTTTCAGCAGATCGTCTGGTAAACTCCAAACAATTTTAATCCAGGACAGAATTGCTCTTTAAGAATACGAGTTGTGCAGGTAGAGATTGTGCCCACCACAAGTCATTTTAGCAGTGTCTTTCACTGGTCAACCACATTGTTTATGCTCTGTCTGTTGTCCCTCTGTACAGTGGGTGTTGTGCATCTGTTTGCTACACATGACACACGGACAAATTGATAATCTGGCAGGAGTTTATGATTTGTTTGTGTGTACTTGTAATCTGTTTGTGTATCACTTTTTATGAAAGGGGCCTATTTTGGCTGCATCATCAGAGCCAGCCCTACTGTAATTAGGACTGTCAACAAAACCTTCTATGATATCTCCATAACACAGTTTAATACAATGCAGCATCTGAAGATGATACAGTACAAGTCATCATGAAACCAGTCCAGTAATACAAATTGCAGTTAGCGAACTACAACCACAACAAGTTTAAACAACCACTACATGCAGTACAGTGTGCAGTCACAGATGTCCAAATGCATGCTATGTTAACATTTTGCAAGCGACCGCTAATGTATCTCAAAGTACAGATGCAGGCACCAAACACTAACACCAAGTCTGTGTGGTGCATGTGGGGTTGTTTAACTGAATACACCATCAAATACGGGACCTGAACCCTCCTCCAGGATCTGCACTTCAGGACTATTTTGAGCATATTGGCCCTACAATCCTGTTTCTTGGATTAACTGTAAGTCCAGCATAGCACAACATAAAGCAGCCACTGACCACGATGCTCAGATAGATAAGATCAAACGGTGAACTTAGAGGAGAGATTCCCAGCCTCCTACTTGGTATTTATATCCACACTGTTGTTGTGGACGTGTTAGGGGACGAGTAGAATAACCTTTTGGTTTATTTTGGACATCACTGAATAAGCTGAAGAGGCTTTGTGCAGTCGTAGAGTTAACGCTGCACTGCTGGCTCTAAGGAATCACTTAGGTTTTATCATTTTACACTTGAGAGTATAGCAGTGTGAGTCTTTGCTTAGTGACAATATGCAGCATTTCAGCGGCTAAACTGTTACAGCAAGAGTCATGGCCAACACTTTTGAATATTTGAATACATTTAATTTGATTTCTTTTGTTTCCTCTTTTGTATCAAAAATGTACTGAACCGCGACTTCAAGACGGAGGTACATACTGATCTCTGAACTTTGTGTACCACTACAGGATTTGGTTAGGGGTACTCTGACAAAAAAGTGCACTTAGAGTAGGGTTTCCCAGCCTTCTATTTGGTATTTATATCCACCCTGTTGTTGTGGATGAGTTGGGGGACGTGTGGAATAACCCTTTGGTTATTTTGGATGCCAGTGAAGCTGAAGAGGCTTTGTGCAGTTCTAAAGCTGACACTGTACTGCTGGATTTAATGCTTCATATACGTTTAATATGAACACTTTGGATTTGTCTTGATTGATATTTTGATTAGTTTTGTCTCTTTTCAAAAAAATAAAAATAAATTACACCATAGAGTTTGCAATTCTACAATTCTGCGATTTCATTGAGCAGATGCTTTTATCCAAAGCAACGTACATCTGAGAGTAGATACAACACAAGGTAAGGTATATAGTCAGATAAGGATAAGTGCCATAAAACAAGTTTACAGGCCAGCGTCTTTTCTTATTGACACTATGTAGCATTTCTCACAAAAAATGAATATGAAGGGGTGCTCTAGGTAAGAAATGTTTGGGAACCACTCCCCTGAAATCACATTTCCTTGTATACAAATGATCCCATTGGATTCCATTCACTCAGGTACATAGATTTAAAATTTAGTAAAAGGTGGGAACTGGTATTTTATTGGTTGAAAAAAAAAGTTTGACTGGCTCCTCTCTAATCCTGAGGATCTGCTTTAGTTAAGTTTGGCATACTGTTGTGAGCTAGACAAAGCACTTGGACTTCAAGGTAATTGCATCAGAAATAATCTAGAATAACATACAGAGTTGTGATTTTCACAGGCTGTTTAACATCTAAAGGCCCAGTGGCAAATGTTGTGAGGCTTGGCTCTGTTTGCGCCAGGATTTGGGAACCTCTATCGAGTTCAGGTTCGTTCTAACATAAACATCCAGATTTTGTCAGTTCAGAGATTTGACCCTGTGACCTCCTCTCTGCTACCAGCCCATCTCTAACCTTTTTGCCTTCCACGTTTTGAATATTTGTCTCTGTTCAGAGTATAGACAATCTGATGTGAACAATCAATCCTCACCATTGTGATTTTGCTTCACACTCTCATAGTTTACTGTTGATGTCCAACAGTATGGTTTCTGTCAAACGTTACTCCAACCTGGGGGTGGGAGGCTGTGGCTCAGGTGGTAGAGTGGGTAGGTTGGCGGTCCGATCCCCGGCCCCTCCACATGCTGAAGTGTCCTTGGGCAAGACACTGAACCTGAGGTTGCTCCCAATGGCAGGCAGGCACCTTGCACAGAAGTCTGTCACCACTGGTGTGTGAATGAGAAACACATTGTAAAGCACTTTGAGTACCACTAAGGTAGAAAGGCGCTGTATAAGTGCAGACCATTTACCTGGTGTGAGGCTCCATCTGTTGATGATCACACAGTGTGCTTAGTAGCACTCTGACTCTTTGACAGTATAGTGAATGTAAGGGCCTTCAAGCCAGCTCTGTTGCTCATACAAGCAATGGCAATATTTTGTTTGTTTTTTTAAAAACGTGGAGTGCTCACTGTGAAGGCTGTGTTATTGCGGTCTGCCTGGCTGGTAATCTTTTATTATCACCATCCATCAGTGTAATAGTAGGTAGAATTTTCCCAGCAGTTTCATATGTGGAGTTGAAATGCCATGAACTCCTGCTGTGGTTAACTGTTGGTTTGTTTTGCCTGTCACTACAGCAGATGCCTGGAAAAAGTGCAGTCAGACATCAGTAAAACTGGCCTTTACCTCTTGTCAGGTCCAAATGGTGAATGTAGACTCCAAACAATTCTCTACTTTTCAGCTCAGTGTTACAGCAACATGTTGATGGAAACATCCAGAGTGACCCGGCACAGTGTCCAGTTAATGACATGACAGCATGATGGCATGTTAATGAAAGCATGTTCATAAATCAGTTTTTTGTGTTGTGTTTTACATGCACTCTGTGAGACGTCAAGAGGAGTTTTTTTTATACCCTGCACAGGCACAAGTAATTGCTACCAGATCTGTGTCCTTGAAAGCTGCTCTCAATTTGCAGAAGGGATTTATCTCTCACAAGGAGCCATTCTCCTGTTGGTGCCAGCAACACAGTGGTTATGTCATCTGATAGGATGAAAAAATAGGTCACTTATCCCCAGGTAAAGAAGTTCTCATGAGGTGTGGGGAGTTATTAGAAGTTCAAACAGGTATAATGGAGGTGCTCGTTGGTAGGGGACACAAATGTTCAAAAAAGAAAAAAGTGGATAACTAAACTAGAGCTAATTCCTTGTGATGTGAACATCCTTGGATCGCTCCTTTTTTAGATTCCAAGGTTTACAAGAATCTCAAATCTCCACCGGGGAGGCCTATTATGTCATCTAAAGGAGACTACCTCCCCATTTGTAGATTTTCAAAAATAAACCTTTAGGCTCAACAATTACTTTTCAGGACACTACTCATGTTTTGAAGGTCCAACATGATTTGCAGATGTTTAGCAGGGTCTTTATACACCAGTACAGACTGTAATGATGGGCTGAAAGCTTTGTAATGCTTCCTGCAGAACAGACTCGCAGACTCCTTGTCTCCCTCTGAGTTTATTCTTCAGCCTATAGAATTGACTAGAATGGAAATTGCGTTTACCTGTATGTTCAACATCAGGTTCCTGCTATGGGGGGTTGCTTCTATTTTTGCCATCTGTTTTTAGGTTTATGGAAAATCAGGATTTTATTTATTACAACATCTTAGGTTACAAGATAAAACAGTGGGGAGGTATAATGACAACATCCTATTGTTTTGGACTGGCGCTGAGGAGGAAATCCAATTTATTTTGTGATTCCTAAATACTTATGACAGAAATATAAAACTGTGTATTGAGTCTTCTATAATTGGGACCAGCTTAATAGATCTCATTATAGGAACTCTGGTCTCCTGGGTGAGAGTCCTGTTGCGGAACACCTCCATCCTCCCCTCCTACCTCCTTATGTGGACTTATGAAGCCTTTCTTACAACACCCTTTGTGAGGAAATCTTTTTGTTTGAGAATGAAGTGCTCAAACACTTGTTGACATTGTTAATGCTGCGGTAAAGAAAAGGTGGATTAAATTGCACTGGACACTAGATAACAATATGATTACAATGAATATGTTTGTCGTTAACCTTTTAGACAAAACAGAACAGGAGATTTTGGGCAGAGAGAAAAGAATGGCTAATGGTGGAACAAAAACATATGGTTAGTTGGTACTTTATTGCATAACTGGAGTGACAAGAGAGAAGACATCTGAACCAACTGAGTCTATGCAGTGTCTGTTGAGCTGTGAAAATAGGAAAATGGTATATCGGCAGAATGCTGGCTCTTGTGTTGGTGTGTTCTAAGAAGCCAAATCACACTTGCTGCAGTCCTTGTTGCCACAGCTGTAGTTCCATTTGTTGGGAGGTGCATGTCAGGCTCAGGAGAAGTGTGCATGGTGAAGGCGTACCTTGAGGATGATGGTGCTAGCAGACGACTAGAGGAATTTGGGAACACGTGACAAAGTCATCCACTATGACACTAGTTTTACTTTTGCTTACGATACATGAGTCATACTTTACACACCTGCTAGAGGTCCATTCGGGGTACATGACATGGGTTATTTTAGGCAGCTGTACAAGTGACTGTGCTATTTGCTTTCTTGAGGGGGCAGAAGCTTGATGGCCAGATCCATGCATGTTCCATGTCTAGGCTGGTCTGGGATTTACAGTTATCCAGATAACTCAGGTAGTCCCTGGTGATATCAGTGTTTCTCTAGTTTGTTGTTGGCCAAATTTCATAAAACTAAGTGTGACCCCATTATAAGAATCTTCTAAAATGATGTGACAGTGTGTTGTGCATAGCCCTTAACCTGTGCCCTAAATATTCCATTATGAAATTAAGATAAGCACAGTGACTAATGCACACTGATGTTAACAAATCATTTAACAAATGTTTAAATGTTTCATTATAAGCAAATGATACAATGAGGCTCTGCAGGTATATGCTGTAGAACTGAAACCAACACTGAGGTCCTTTTCTTTTTCCACTGAACTGAGAAAAAAAGCCTTTTGCAGGCAAGATAGGATTAGGATAATTACTACTAGACTCCGGCACTCCAACCTAGGATATGATGCATTTGAGTTCCTAACCTGTGGTTTTATAGTGACTTCTTAAATCCCGTAGTATAATAGTTATAATGTGGGTCATTTTCAAACCACTTTCCTTTTTAAAACTCACTTGTCGAGTGAATCATGTAATATCCAGGGGTAGTGTTGTGTATGTCAGCAGTAGGATGAGCAATTGCATTGAGGTATCAGTGACACTTTATTGCAATTCCAATTTGGTTTATGTGTGCTTATAAGGCTAGGATATGATGAAGAGCGCTTTGTCGTCATTGCAGTCCAGCCCATAAATCATGGATGACAGGCTAATGCTATTGTAATGGCTGTCACTGGGGTTCAGCCGTAAGAGTCAAACACTGCCGCTGAAAGTATGGAACCTCTAACCCTTAAAGGTGTGTGAGTAATCCACTGGAATTTCCCACTGGGACAAAAACATTCACTTGTGGTTTGATATGGAGTTCTGTGGTATTGAAAAGCCAGTTTACATGACTTCCTCTGACTAAGCTGTAGAAGTTACTGAGTCAAATGAGTTTTTAGGAAATTCTAATCTACAAAGTCTCGTGGCAACTATCAAAGTTAGCATTACATTTTTGAGAAGAGCAGTTCCTCTTTAGCAGATCATTTTACACCATATTTTCTCACGGTATCACTGGTGTCAGTTTTCGGGCACACAAGTAAAAATAGAATCCTTTTCAGATTTCCAGATTGCCTTTGGCTGTAATGTGGGTATTGTACAAGACCAGATAAGTTAAGGCAGAAGGCGAACCTCTCATTGGACCAGTTCGTCCATACTCTGGGTCTCAGCTTTGGTAATGAGCTTTGAGTAGTGATGAAAGGTAACAGAGACAGACTGAGCAGGGTTAGGGAAAATGGAGAGGAACTAAGCTGAATGAATATGAGTTGTCTGATGTTCTTGTGCAGACCTCATTTACTTGAAACAAATTTAGTTTGGCTTCTTCTTTAGTAGCTGTTCCCCCATACTGGTCCAGGTCCTGACTGTGTGGGTGGTACTGTGGGAGTACGATGTACCGGGGACCATTGCTACAAGCCCTCTGGTTTGTACAGCTGGAGTGAGAGTTGTGTTCGCAATTTCCGCTCAACGTCAAACATGTTTTCGGTAGTGTTTTGCCAGAGCCGGCCCTTATCTCAGGTCTTGTTTGTGATATTCATGGATGGAATCTCAGGGTACTGTCAGGGTGAGCAGGGTGTCTGGTTTGGGAACCTCAGGGTTGCGACACTGTTCTTTGCAGATGACTCTGTTCTGTTGGCTTCATCAGACCATGGCATTAAGTGCAAACTAGGGCAGTTTGCAACCAAGTGTGAAGCTGGGATGAGAGTCAGCACCTACAAGTCTGAGGCCATAGTTCTCTGGGTTGGAGTCATTTCCAGCCAGAAGAAACCATCCATCCATCCATTATCTATGGACCGCTAAATCCTGTGTTCCTTGTGTTTGTGTTTTCTCTTGTGTCCAAAACAAATTTCTCCTAAGGGAGACAATAAAGCATCTCTAATCTCTCTAATAATCCTCTGTAGGGTCGCTGGAGCCTGTCCCAGCTGACTCAGGGCAAAGACAGGGGACTCCCCGGACAGGTCACCAGTCTATCACCGGGCTACACATAGAGACAGACAACCAAGCACACTCTCATTCACACCTACGGACAATTTAGAATCACCAATTAACCAATTTTTGGACTGTGGAAACATCCCAGGCCCAGGCCGGGATCTTCTAGCTGTGAGGTGATGGTGCTATTAGCTGAGCCACTGTGCAGCCCCAGAAGAAACCTATTGGTCAAAAACAAAGTCATTATATATAAAAAAATGGCATGAGTATAAATAATTTGGGGCTTAACTGTAGCTTACTTAGACTACTGCCAGCAAGACCCTAACACAGATAAACTTCAGAAAATGCATGCATGAATGGATGGAAGATTGCAGCTCATGGTACATCAGAGACTAATGACAGCATTAAGTTGTCTCTGCAGGTTTAAAACCTTCAAATTTAGAACGCGGCCTTTACCAAATGAGTCTCTGCAGACTGCTACTGAGACAAACTCTATACTGTAGGGAACATAAAAGATGCTGCCTGATCCCTTTACCAACCAGCTACCCAGAACAAAGATTTGACGTACAGTGCAGAGATATTCTTTCTTACCCTCCCTGCAGCCTGCCTGCCCTCAGCCGTGGTATTGCGAATACGCACAAGGGCTCTGGTTGGGTTCAGTGGGTTCACTTCGGTGGACCAGATTATGTCAGCTCTTGTATTGAAGAAGACTTGGAAGACCAGAGTGTAGAGGTCGGTGGTGAATTGTTATTGTGGCCAGAGCAGTGAAGGCCGAGTCTGAACAGATTCAGATTCCCCCCCTGTTCAAACACACACACACATACACACCTCACTCTCTCAACCCTAACTCACTGATCTGTCTATGTGGAAAAGAATAAGATCTCCTGTGTGATATTTACGACTAGAAGGCTCTTGTAACCATTCATTGGACACCCTCAAAACTTTTCTAATACTTATTTCATTTAGCGGTGCAGTCATTGCCAACACACATGGGCATGCCAGATATTTTGTTGAGGCTGGAATGAAATCTTATGTTCATAACTTCTGTCCTGCTATCGCTGCTGCCTCTGTCTCACAGCTCAGGTTTAAATGTCTTTGCTGTTACCAGGAACTAGCTTTCATAGAAGTAGTTCTAAACCTGGTGCCATAACATTTGTATTCGTCCACTGCAACCAGTTGAAATCCCTTAGTGCTTTGGGTTCTTGCTATAATGAAAAGTGTCAGGAATCCCCAGAGTCACCAACAGTTCTGTCTGAAGCATCAACCCAGCTTAAGGATGGACATTCAGTGCAGGCACTTCTATACCAGATGAAGACAATATGGGAGAGTTTGAAAACACACAGAGACAGAAGTAAGTGACACATTCAACAGATAAATAGTGTGATTGGTAAATGGTGGCAGTTTACGGGGAAATGATGTGTGTATTTTTCCTGAACTATACAGGACTTTTAATGGAGTTCACCTTGTCCAGTATGCCCTGTGATCCAAACAGTTACTATCAGAATAGTCTATTTATAGCTGCGTCCAAAACCACTCTATTATATAGTGCATTACATTGCACTACATAGATAGGGAGTACTGAATGAGTAAGCAAAGGGGTAATTTCAGACATAGTTAGTGTCAATGTACTTGTGAAGTACTTGCACTCACAGAATGGGAATTCCAAAGCTGAATCCTGTTGAGTCTGTCTGTTCAGGGATCTCAGGACTCCTGAACAGGTATAAGTACCTGATAAGTAGTGTGGTAGACCCCGTCCTCTGTTTAAAACGGAATCATTTGGCAGTGCACCTGTAGCTATCTCTCAGGTATAGCATGCTAGCAGGGTTAGCCTTAAAAGCTATTAACTGAAACTTGTAGTAATCTTGTATGATGTGTTAACTCTCCCTCCATGTTTTTATCGGCCTTCCTGCAACCAGAAGCTGTAGCCTCGACGGGCCAACAACACGTGGAGCTCACACTGAGTGTTGAAAGCCCTCTCTTGCTTTAGCCAGAGACAATTCAAATGTAGTTTATTCAAACAATGTAATTGTAAATTGGAAAGTAATTCATACCATGGAACATTATTGACGTGTTGTTTAATTTTTGTTTTAACATATTTTTAATTATTGGCATTATGTAGCATTGGACTAAGATCCCAAACCAGATTTCTTTAAAACGGGGGGTAAATCGGCCTCCTGTAGTGTGATCCCAGCTTTCACTGAAACACATTGTGTATCTAAGTCTTAAATGTTCTATAATCAGAATCCCATGAGATGAAATGTTTTTCTACTGAGGTCATGTAGTAAAAACAAATGAATTCTTCTTGGCTGCACATTGGAAAGTTATTATGAGAAGCTTATATTTTTAAGGTGGATCCTTTGGAGAAGCTAGTGTAAGTGGTGGACTTGTAAATAGTGGCAATAAAATCAAACTCCCTCTGCTTGTCTGAATATAGATTCTACCACCCCTCACCCCCATATAAGACTAGATGCCTGCCAGTGTCAGTGCATGTACTGTACATGCACTTGTGTAAACATGCACACACACGAGCACATTTACTTGTACCATCATGCCCACTAAGTTAACACGTGGACACAAATTCACTAAGAATCCTGACAGACAACCCAGAAGGCCCTTTACCACAGGATGTTTTTATGACAACGTAGTAGAAGCTTACTGTACAGACCTACATGCGCTATACATAGTTGCATAATCTGAACAGAAGAGCTATTTAAGACATTACAGGGTCATAGAAGAGCTATTTACAAGGATATCACTTTCTGTTTATTTATACTGTGGCAGGGGGCCTATCATATGAATGGGATGAAAATATGCCCGGTTGACAAATGGCTCTCCTCTCTCCTGTTTATCATTTCCTGGGAAAGGACATTGTCCCTTGTGTTAGATCGTCCGCATATATATACATGAAGACCTGGAAGCCACGGTGATACAAGACCCAGTCAGACCATATCATTTGGATTGGGCCTGACTGGGTTCTGTGTGGGTCTGGGCTTATCTTCTTACATGGGGATAGGTGCCCTGTGATTTGCTTGATGGAGGGATGTACAGTGCTATGCAGAAGTATTTTTTGGACATTAAAGAAACTGCAGTTTTTGGCTCTTAGACATTGGCTTCATTTTTCAGCACCAGAGGTTGCTGTTTGGCTCCACAGCATACAGTGCTGTGCAAAAGTATTTGAAAATCTTGTATTTTTTCACATTTGTCACACTTAAATGTTTCAGATCATCAAAGTAATTTTAAGACAAAGATAACCCAAGAAAACTCAAAATGCAGTTTTTAGATGATGATCTTATTTTTTGAAGGAAAATGCCCGCTTAGCTACCAATCTACCATATGACCATATTCATCTGGCAGTTGGGTTCAGTCTCACCAGCCACCCTCACATATGATTACTGCCAGGCTTGTTGAATCTAAACATCACTAAATAGAACCTGTCTGGCATTGTGAAGTAGATAAAGGGTCTCAAAAAGCAGAACATGATGCCACGTTCTAAAGAGATTCAAGAACAGATGTGAAACAAAGTCATTGACATTTATCAGTCTGGAGGGTTCCAAAGCCATTGCTGAGGCTCTGGGACTCCAGAGAACCACAGTGAGAGTCATTATCCACTAATGGAGGAACATGGAACAGTGGTGAACCTTCCCAGGAGTGGTGGCCTACCAACATTTCTCCAAGAGCGTGTTGATATCTAATCCAGGAGTCACAAAAGAACCCAGAGGAACATCAAAAGATCTGCAGACCTCACTGGCCTCAGTTAAGGTCCGTCTACATGATTCCACAATAAGGAAGACTCTGGGAGAAAATGGCATCATGGGAGAGATGCAAGGTACAAACCACTACTGACCAAAAAGAACAAGAAGGTTCATCTGGCATTTGCAAAAAAAATACTAGATGAGCTCCAAGACTTTTGGGATAACATCCTGTGGACTGATGAGT
>OMNN01084531.1:0-12523 GCA_900302755.1 Chromis chromis
GTTTGCATTCTGTCCCGTAGCCTGGTATTCTGTGTATTGCGCAGTGTGCTCTGTCTAGCTCTGGTAATTCCCCTGTCCTTGAAAACTTTCCTAGCCTTGTAATACTTGGTCTTGGTTAGTTCCCTATCCCTGATTTGATATAGCTTCGTAAGATTAAGTTAGTACTAGCTTCCGGAGTTTAGCGCATCTAGTTTGTTGTCCGTCCTGGGCTTCCGTAGTTTCTTCATGCTCATGAGTTTTCAGTAGTGTAATCCTGTTTTCTAGCCTTAGTTATCTCGTGATTATTTCCCCCTGCTCTTCCCTTAAATTTATTTATATACCTCCTGTCTATATTGTATTAATACACTGTTAAACTTTTATCTGTTCCTGATTAATACGGATATAACAAGCATTATATTTAAATATTTATATTAGGGCTGAAACGATTCCTCGAGTAATTCGAATACTAAAATGCTTCGAGGCAAAATTCTCTGCCTCTAGGCTTCGTTTCATGCAGGATACAGCGCGGATGTCCGTGGACGTGGCAGCAGCACCGCCGCGCTCTGAAACCCATCATTTTCAATGGCTCTTTGTGCCACTTTGTGTGCAGGTTGGAGAGACCATAGACATATATACTTATTATATGATTCTGAATTCCCCTAATTATATGACACAACTTTGTGGTTCATATAATTTGTGAATTCAGACACACAGACTGATTGTTTCTCAATATGTGTAGGCCTACTTGTCCATTCTTGTGTTCTTGGTATTGAGAAACAGCCTGTGTGTCTGAATTCCCCCAGTTATATGAGTCATATAATATGAAACTTTGTGTTTGTATTAAGACTTGGGGAGAAATGTGTTCATACTAGCAAGGCTAGTGCTAATGTTTGCTACTTAGCACTGGACAAACATCTTCACTGTTGAAGTTTTGCATCAAACTGAAAGCTTCCAGCTTGAGAGGATGGTGACGTCGCCCCACTAGAGGGTTTTGAAAACTCTGCCTATTTTGCTCGCTAGACTCCCCAGGAGCTGAACCTGAATCCCACGGCGAGCACAGCACATACTGTGTCCTGTGTGAAAGCAGCTTTGAGTCATAGCCAGTCACACTATTCATGGCATTATGTTTGAAAACATTGTCACTTTGCATTTGTACTTTTAGGACCAAAACCTTTTGCACAGTACTACTGGTATACGCATAAAATAACAAATGAACCCTTCAAGCATTCCATCTCATCTTACAGATGGAGCAGTTCTATCAACTGGATCTACATTCATTTTTCCTGGTTGAAAACCTTGTGTACAAAAACCATTTCAAGAAGAAATATTCAATCACTAAACACTGCCTGAGCCAGTTCTGGATGAATTCAGCAGCTATGGCACCATGTTTTGTTAACAACGAGGAATGAATTTGCTCTGATTTGACTGTGACCCCTTTCCTTGCCAACGGCAGGTGAGGCTCATGGATTGTGCAGCATGGATGACCCAACAACAAGCACAAAGGGTCAGTTGGTATTATTGTCCTCAATGGCTGCAGCTGAATTTCCATGTAACATGTTTGCTCAATGAGAAAGTTAGAGGCGATAGAAAGCCCAGGTCTCTCACTTTCTTTTCAGTCTCAGCTCACGGGAAACGGGAAGTGACAACAACCTCACAATTATATACAGCGAAACTCAACATATCCAAAGATTCTCTTTGAGCAAGCTCTTTGGGAAGAAAAACTTCCCTTTAACAGGAGGGAACCTTGGCATAACTACGCTTATGGTTGCCGACCATCTGCCTTGACCATATGGGGCTTGCATGGGTAAAGGAGAGAGAAAAGGATATCAGAGAGAAAACACAATGCATAAGAGAACAATAATTATTAAGGAGGCTGGTGAGGCTAGTAACCGCAGATCAGAAACGTGGAGCTCCAGAGCCACAAATAACTACATGCAATTGTGGTATATAAATGTATGGAGAGTGAAAGAGAGGAGAGAAGAGGAGAGTTGCTTAGTTCATCCCCCAGCAGCCTCGGCCTACAGCACCATAACTAATAGATGGTATAGAATAGAATAAACATTATTAATCCCCGAAGGGAAATATAAGTATAGGGTCACCTGAGTCAGCCCTTATAGTTAGGGTTAGCTTTATCAAAAAGGTAAGGTTTAGCCGATTCCTAAAAGTAGAGTGTGTGCCTGCCTCAGGACACCAAACTGGGAGCTCCTTCCACAGCAGAGTAGCCTGATAGCTGAAAGCCCTGCCTCCCATTCTGCTTTTGGAAACTCTTGAAACCACAAGTCAGCTTGCAATCTGAAGGTAAAATGCTCTACTGGGATAATATTGTAGAAGGGGATTTCAATATAACATGGAGCTTGGTCATTAAGAGCTTTGTGTGCGACGAGAAGGATTTAAAAATCTATTCTATATTTTACAGGGAATAATATACAAATATAATATAAGAATAAAGAGAAGTTACTATAGGAGATATATGATATGTCTTGTTAGTACTCCAACTTGGCTCATGGCCAATGGAAAATCAAACCAGTTCTCAGGAGGAACGGGATTTGAACCAACTAAGCACCGAACTAGCACCTGGTGCTTCTTGGTGCCCTGTCTGTGGTCTCAAGCAATGTCCCACCCACAGCTTTATCTGATTTGCTGTTGCATGTCACAAGTAACAGCCAATCAGTGCAAGTCATTGATTACACACTGGGACTGATTTGCAAAAAAAATAAAAAAATAAAGACTTCGGGAAAATAATATTCCACACAGGCACTGAATCTGGAAAAGAGGAGGTTAACAGGAAGGTAAAGGGTGCCATAGAAAATGCCAAGCTGAAGTATAAGAGCAAGGTAGAGGAAAAAATCAATTGGTTTGGCAAGGGAATAAAAACATGGCTGCTGTGAACACGGCTCCCACCATCCACAGGACCATCCAGGAGGCAGGTAGCAGCCCAGCATCCCTCCCCAACAACCTCAACTCCTTTTACAGATTTGACTAACACCAACTAAATAGATGCAATCATCTCCTCCCTCACGCCCACGGGAGCAGAACTCCTCTTCAACACAGTGGAGGTAGTGAGAGCCCTCAAAAGGACCTAGGAGAACACAGCACCAGGTCCAGACAACATTAGTGGTCGTGTCCTGCAGTCCTGTGCAGAGCAGCAGGGAGGCTTGTTTCAGGTCCTGTTTCAAAGAACTATCGGCAGCGGCATAGTTCCCCATCTATGGAAACACTCCACAGTAGTCCTAAAATAGAACAATTTGTGATAACACATTCAAATGCCTCAAATGGCCTCCAACACTGAGGTGATCCTCAAAAAATGTCAGCAGTGGAAGTATCTACTGAGGAAGCTAAACACTTTTGGTGTCAGCAGGAACACATTTTACTTTCATTCTGAGTGTCATTATATTCTCTATAACCTGCTGGTTTCACTCCATCAGCCTGCAAAACAGGATATGCGTAACCTTTGTTCCTGGGACCATTTAGCTCCTTAACTCCCAACCATCACTGCCCCCCTGCCTCCCTACACTGGACCCCCCTCGCTCATCCTGCTTGTTGATCCCCTCCCTTTCATCCAGACATTGCATATACCATACGCACTTAAGTAAGATAAACTTTAACACTCTGTTCTAACTGATAGACATGTCTCTCTAGTAGACACACAACCTGCAAAAACTGAACAGGAAGCAAAGCCATCGTCACAAATCAGGACATTAGTTACTTTCACAGTGTCTATGGCTACGCTAACGACTAGTAGCTGGCAGCTCAGTTAAGAGGCAGCCACAGACATAGATAACCAGAACTCACAATGTTTTAAAATCTGGACCTTAGTGGGCAATGAAAGTGAAAGTGACAGAACAGAGAACGACTGAGAACATGGAGAAGAGCAACAGAGATAACTGCTGGAGACAAACTGTTACTGATCTCAATTAATAGATCTCACAGTAAACAGCAGAGCTTTCCTGGACCTCGTGAGGCTCAAACGTCATAACTCCTACTTCTCTATTTGTACATATTAATTTACAGTAATCCTTATTATTGAACAAGCATTGTTATGTATGACATGCTCCCTCCTATCACATGTTGCTATAATATTGAATATATACATAATAATGAATAATAATGCATTGGTTTTATATAGCGCTTTTCTGGACACTCAAAGACGTTTTTTATTTAACCTTCATTTAACCAGGTGTGTCCCATTGAGATTACACATCTCTTTTACAAAGAGCCCTGGCCAAGACGGCAGCAGCACCACTTACAGTTACATACAGCCATTAAAAACTCATACATTATAAAACATACAATAACAGGGAGAAATCATCGATGTCTAAGAAGGAAAGCAGTTATAGACTCCAATGGAATCTGCCTCCATACCCTTCACCAAATTTTTAAATCCCTGATCAGGATCAGCTTTTGAAGCTGTAGCAAATGATTCCAGGCTGCATTGGCAGAGAACATCAAACTAAACTACCTAACCAGTTATTCTGGATGGCATTGCCCCGGCCTCCAGCACTACTATGACGAACCTTGTTTTTAACCAGACTACGTCCTTTAATCACACATAAAACACGTCTTTTTACCTGAACACTGTCAAAATTAGGAACAGTATCAGAGTGATGCTAAAAAAAAAAGAGTCAGCAAAAATATCAAGCCAGAGTAAAAAAATACAAACACATTTTTAAAAAGTATTTTCAGCCACAAGAAAACACAGTACAGCTCTCACAGAGCCCTGATGTCAACATCACAGTCTGTCTGGGATTACATAAGTGACAGAAGACATTGAGACAACCTAAATCTAGCAACTGGCAAGTTCTCAGAGATGCAGAACAACCTACCTGCATAGTAAAGCAAATCTCTGTGTCCTAAGATGGTGCTGTTTGTCTGCAGCCGCTGGCCTCCCCACCTGCTGTCCTGCCATCCCCACCCAACCTCTCCTGCTATCTCCCCCAAACCTCTCCTGCTATCTCCTCCCCCCTCATCCCCACTCCCACCCCAACCGGTCGAGGCAGATGGCCGCCTTCCCTGAGCCTGGTTCTGTTTGAGGTTTTCCCCCTCCCTATCCTAGAGGGTTTTGGTTCGTTCCCACCTTCACTGACTGCTTGCTTATAGGGAATCCAAAAGCAACTTTGGATTGTTGGGTTTTCTGTTTCCTGTTTTCTTCTTCCTTATGATGATAAGCGCTATGTGATGACATGTGTTGTAGATATGAGCTATAGAAATAAAATTGAATTGTTTTAAAAGCATCAAATATTGATTTGATTGATTTTCTCTTTGCTGCACTTTGTATGAAGTAACCCGATTAATATTTTCAAAACTTCTGTGCATCAAATAATTGTATTCTCAATCTTACATGAGATGGTTCATGTGCTCCACACTAAAGTACCCTACAGCATTCTGTGATCAGCCTGTTGTGACATGCTTGGTGTGTAGAAAGTAACAACACTTCCGTCCCAGTTACACACATCACTAAACTTTCTATTCCCTCTAAATTTAAAGTGGACGCAGATGCCTTCCAATATCTCAGACGCTAGAAATGCGAGAGAACAAATCGAACCAGAAACGTTTGTACACTGACCAACGACATGAATGTAGAAGTATACTAGCCTCAGTAGCAGAGCCTTTAAAGCGCGTATCCCCGCACGGTGCGACTCCCCGGCTTCCACGCAGGATCTCCTCATGAACCGTCGTCTATCCCACGGATGTGTCCCTTCTCTTCGTGATAAATAATAGTCTTGGAAAGTCTGTGTTGAGCCGTGCGCTCGGCCCTGAAGCTCGAAAGCGGTTGGGGAATGCGGAAAACACCCACATCCACAGTTTGATGTCATGTCCGATTTACCGTAAACACGAGAGGAGTTCCATCCTACCGCTGAGCTCATTGTTATTATGTCATTAAGCAGCGATCCTGTCGGCGCGTGCACACAACCGGACATGCACACGTGCAACCTATGAAAACACTGAGACTGCTTATTGTCGTAAAGACAGCTTGTTTAGTCACATCACTATAGAAACAGTGGTATGACATTGGACACGGCTGAAAACGTACATATAAGGTGTAGTTGTATGTAAATATGTGTGTATGTTCAGTACATAAATGTACGTTTGGACATGAACAGAAAGTGGCTTATAGTCGTGCCTTAGGAATAATACAGGACATGTACATACAAGGTGTGGTTGATGTAAACATATGTGCAGGTTCAGTATACAAATAGGAGTGCCTTAGAATAAAAACATGAAGATTCAATACATACAAGGTGCATCGTCCTGTAGATATTTTGTAGCTATTTTAGGAGTGAGCATATCAGCTGACAGCAGGCGTGGAGAATCCTGGTCCTCGAAAGTAAAAATCCTGCATGTTTTAGATGTCTCCCTCTTCCAACACCTGATTCAAATGACCATCTCATCATCAAGCTCTGCAGAAGCCTGATAACGATCCTGATCATTTGAATCAGGTGTGTTGGAAGAGGGAGACATCTAAAACATGCAGGATTTTTACTTTCGAGGACCAGGATTCTCCACCCCTGGCTGACAGTCACTCAGGTGCAGACAGTAAGAGTTGGGCAGTATCGTTTTCTTATGCTGCTCTACTACAGCAGACCTGAATGAGTCCCCAAGAGGCCAGTGAGTAGCTGATGATCTTCATGCTTACAGAAAAACAACAACAAAAAACTGTGAAAATCAGGCAAAAACCAAAAGACCTGCTGGTCACTTTACAGTCACACATTACAAATGACTATTTATAAAATACTGATTTTTGTGAACATTATTTGCAGTTTGACCTGTTTTCCACAGCCAATATGTACATTATGTTACTAGATATTATCTGTAGGTTAACAAAACATGTCAAATCTGTAAATAACATTAAGACAGTCCCTAGTATACATCATTTGTCTTTCAAATGACTGCAAATATCTGTAAAATAATGATTATTAAATACAGTACAAATGGTGTAATTTTAAGGTCAAACACTGTTAAAGAATAAATGAAAATGTATAGTTTCTTTCTGTGACTTTACTACTTATTTATAATTTGTAAAACAAGGAATGTCTATAAAATAATAGTAAATAGTGTAAAAAAAAAAAAGAAAAAAGAAAAAGAATTGAAACTGTTAAAACATACATGTTTTACAATGTGTTTATGATCCTCTAAAAGGCTTTGGACATAGTATCAGTATGCCAGCATGCTTTCAGTTAGGCAGTGGTAGCAGGACAACAACAGCTTCTCCTGCAGGTTGTTTTTCTTGAGGATCCCCAGGAAGTGGAATCGCTGCTTGCCCTTCTTCATTGCTGCTGTGGTGATGGTAGTCCAGGAGACTACCAACCATCATCAGTGTATGACGATTGGTAGGTTGGTAGTCTGCAACAACTGGGTCTGCACACTGATGCATACGTTCCTGCAATCGTGAGAGCAGGGACCCTTTTCACACAGTCCCCGTTGATGTGCTGTTAATCAGGGTCTGCTCTGTTGTTTCAGAGGTCATCTGGTCCAAACTCCCCCCCTTTCATGTGAACGCGCTCATGGAAACCCAGATTCACTTACCAAGTTGATAATCACTTTTGCATGACTGCTTAGGTTGTTCATTCTAGTGAAGCCAAATAATGAAAAGATACCCTGGGTATGCTGAACTGTCTCGATAACGCAGGCCTCAGGTAGATCTCACTGTATGTTGCTGGAAGATGCAGAGTTTTAAATCTTGTTTCTGTACTGATAGTCCCATGTTGCCACACTAGGGGGCTGTACTACAAAGCAGAATTAGTGGGTTAGCAGGTATGCTGAGCCTAAAGTCAGAGTTTTCAGTGTTACAAAGGTGGTTCTCTTTTAACCTGCTAGATCTCCATGGTAACTGATGCTCTAAAGGTAATTACAGACTCTCAGCTGTGGGAATATGTTCTATCTGCAAACATGTTCATCTGTGCGTCACTAAAACCACTGAATGAAGCCGTGGAGTTACAGTATCACACACTGCATGTGTTGCATTGACATGGGAACCTGATATGTATTTAGTTGGTGATGCAGACATCCCATAAACATGTTTTTATGTTTGCTCCTTAATGGCTGTCAAGTCCGTTTACACTGCTGGTACTGCAGCTGGTGGAACACAGATTAGAAAATGGATATATAGTTATTTATTACAGACATTATTCCATCAGTAACATTCATTAAACTTTGATTTGGCTAAACATTAAAGTGCTGTCCTGCATTATGGGACAGTGTCAGACCTAAATGCATTTCAGTACAATATGTTTAAATATAGGGAGTTAAAAGTTTAACTTGAATGTGCAGCTGTCAGTTAGAAATAAGCAGCTGCATTGACCAGTAAAATAAATCTATAAACACACGTTGGAAAGTATACCACCAGTATCAAGAACAGACTTGAATGACTTTCCAGGGCCCTGAGCTAAATCCCATAGCACCCACGGGAGGACAGACAAAAACAAAACATGATGATGTGCTAGTTTAGATTAACTCAAAGCTTTGCTCCTCTTATCTATTAAACCACGTAAACAACAGCTCGGATTCCCTGAAGAACATGACCACCGCAATGTGGCTGCAGAATTAAAAGAAGCGGTAAAGAAAAACGTTGGACAGACTGCAGTATTGTTTGAGTCTAACTGTGCTGAGATCAAAACCGTGAAGGACAGAGCTGATCACTTGGAATTATGAATCATTAAATATCAAGCAGTCTCTGACACATGAGAAACGTATTTCTCATTGGGAAAGTTGCTGGACTCTTAGACTATGGCTTAGATGAGAAGAAAAGATAATATGTACAATAAGATACTATCTACGTGAGCCCCGCTCTTCTTCAGGTCACAAATAAAGTGCCACATGTTGTTGATACAGTGCATCATCTTGACCCCAGGAAACGGAACCACACTCAGCCTAGAGAAATAATTCTACCATATAGACCACAAAATGCTGTTTGGCATTCTGCAAAAAACTCACACTTGAAGCTGGCAGAGTACTTGTCTGCAGAAATCAAAGGAAGGAGGAACAGGCCTCTTGTAGAAAAGGGACAACACCAGGCTTGCTTTGTTTGTTGGAGGCTGTTCCTTTTTGAATGGAGCTGAAATATTTCTACCTTAGAGACGAGGCAGGTAATAAAAACCTGTAGCTAACTGTATTGACTTGAAAGAGAAATGGTTGCACGATGGCAATGGTCTTAAAATGATAAAATGCATAACCAATCACAATGTTAATGTGGAAGAATGGGAGACAGGAGTCAGGGGACTCGTACAGAGTCATTTGAATGGAGCTGAAGTTCAAAGACTTTTTATGCTCCTCCTCAGACATGAGTGGTATAGAGTACGAGGAACATGACCACTGCAGGACTTGTTATGCAGCCAGATTCTGTTGACTTGAACAGAGCAGTGAATCAGGTCCTGACAGCGTGCAGAAACACATTCCAGTCCCACCCAGACTGGACCAAAATCAGTGAAACCACTCAAGATACAGGAGAGTCAGTTCAACAATATAGAGTGAGACTCCAAAAGGTGTTTGATGCACATAGTGGACTGCAACTGCCAGTAGTTAAGGATCCAGCAGGCCCCTATGAGCAACAGTTAAAAAATGCATTCATGTTAGGCCTCAAACCTCAAACAGCTGACTATGTGCTGCAATATGCTGTAAACTATGAACGATGTTCTGAGGTTAAAGTTAAAAAATCAACAACCTCTGAAACATTCTATAGCGGAGCTCCAGCCATGTCCAACCATAGAGGGAGGGGCAGAGGCAGAAGGAGAGGTAGAAGAGCTCTCAGACGAGGGCCAAGGTCAGATGACGTATGCTTTGTGTGTAACAAAACAGGCCACTGTGCCAGAGAGTGTCCTAACAAAGAGAAAGTAGCGCGTGACTAGCCAACCACACGCCTACTACAAAACCTGAAGTGTGGAAGCAAATGACACATATGTTACAGAAACTGAAGGTTTTAGAGAAATAGAAGTACATTATAGAATAGCATGTGAAATTCTAAAACGCTTATGAAACCAGCAGCAAAAGAAGGCATCAGAAGCACAATAGAGGTGTTTTAGTCCCATGTGATGATTCACCATGCAAGACACCATTGTTTCCAGTTAAAAAGACAGCTCCCTCCACTGGCTGGAGGATGGTTCAGTATTTACAGGCAGTAAATAAAGCAGTAGAGGCCAGAGCACCAAATGTACCCGACCTACACGTGTTGCTGGATGAACTAAAACCAGAAAAAACATCTTTAGCGTTATTGATCTGAGCAATGCATTTTTCTCCATTCCACTAGACAAAAGCTGAATATCAACGTTACACATACACCAGACTGCCACAGAGCTACACAGAATCTCCAACTATTTTTGCTCAGACTATAGCTGCATGTGTAGAAAAAAACACAATGTGACTCTCAAATGTTAACCTAAGTGGATGATATCTTAATTGCTTCCAAAGATGATGACAGCTGTGAAACAGACACTCTAGCTCTTTTAAAGCTTCTAGCTCAGTAAGTCATAAGGTCAGTAAAGACAAATTGCAATTATGGCAACCTGCAGTTACATATTTAGACCATAAAATCACTAGACATGACAGAGAAATCATGCAAAGATAGAAAATCTGCCATATTAAATGCACCTAAGCAAAACCAGTTCCTCTACATCTGCCAGCACAAGCTGCAGAATTGATAGCATTAACTGCTGCATGCAAACTAGCCAAAGGGAAAACTCTCACAATTTATACAGACAGCCAAAATGCTTTCTCCACAGTAACTACCTATACAGCACAGTGGAACAGGAGAGGCATGGGCACCTCTACATGAAAACCTATTAACCACCAACAGTTAATTAAGAACCTCCTAGCTGCTGTACAACTTCCTAAGAAAATAGCTATCTGCAAGTGTCCTACACACATCTGACCCCATTCCACTGGAAATGCAAAAGCTGACCAAGCAGCCAAACTAGCAGTTAAACAAACCTATTAAGAACAAGGTTTATTAACACCAGAGACACTAGACACTGAACTACTAAAAGAAATGCAAAATAACGCTCCAAAAAATGAAAAACACAAGTGGTATAACCACCACTGCAAACCAGATAAAGACAATCTCTTCAGGTGACCTGAAGGGAAACTTGTTCTCCCATCCTCTGTCCACAAATATGCAGCAATTGTGAGCCATGGGCAAAGCCATGTCTCAACAGGAGGGATGGTGAGGATGGTAGAACAACAGTTTAAGACCTTTGGATACTCTAATTACTCTTAAAAATGTTGTGATAAATGTTTAATCTGTGCAAACAACAACAGTCATGGAGCTATGAGACCAAAAGGAGGACAACACCACCTATGCATGGATTTTATTGAATTAAACAAATGCGAAGGTTAAAAAGTGGTGATAATGATAGATCCATTTTCTAAATGGACAGAAGCACACCCATGCACGTCACCAGATGCTATAACAGTAGCAAAAATACTGGTAAGAGAAATAATTTCCAGGTTCGGCATCCCAGAGAAACTATACAGCAACAATGGCACACATTTTGTAAATGAAGTTATAACTAAAGCAATGCTGAAATACACACCTAAAAATCACTGTGCATACCCTCCACAATCAGCTGGACTAGTAGAAAGAAATAATGGTACACTAAAATCCAAATTGTGCAAGTGCATGGAAGAAACAGGGAAAAGTTGGATTTATTGTTTACCACTATCTCTACAGAGCATGAGGATTACACCTACAACAGCAGGGTTAAGCCCACTTGAAACAATATTCGGAAGACTGTATAAAATACCACTATTTAAATTGAATGACAATATAGGAAGAAATGATGAAATGATGATTTTGGCAGATTATATGAAGACCATGCTAACAAAAGAGAAGTTGTCTCTTCTGTTATTCCTCCTACAGGAACACCAGACAATCCAGCGAGCCCGGAGGTGAACTAGGTGACTGGATCTTCCTAAAGGTCTTCAAAAGGAAGTCTACTGACAGTTCAGTTCTTAGATAGTCACACCATATCAAAGAGACATGAGATAGACCATGCGAGTGAACATGACAATTTGTGGTACCAGACAGTGGCCCAATTTTCCAGACACCACACAAATCAGAGCTGTTATGTATGTTCTAATGACCTCCTTCCACTCCATCAGCACTACTCTGTATGCAAAGACAATGTCTGGACAGATAAGATGTACATTTGGGAAATTATACCAATTGTCAGATTACAATTCCTGCAGCCTGTAAAGTATGTAAATCAAGTAATAATCTGTTTTATGAAGAATCCAGCGATTATTTGGTAGGTGAGGCTAATGTGTTTGTGCTGACAGTCAATTTGACTGCCCTAAATCTGAGTGGCATGAATGTGACAGTTTATGAAGGGGTACAGCTGCCCTACCGATATGGTCTGGGTATATGGTACACACAGTTACCTTTACCTACCTAAAGGTTGGTGTGGGCGCTGTCACCTCGCCTATTTGATCCCTGCCATTCAAATCTATTCAAATTTGACTCACAATCCTCACGTTAAATTCCATAGGACTGAACGTGGTAGAATGGACGTTAATAATAGCTTGGCTTCTGGATTCTTCCCATGGTATGGTGCTG
>OMNN01084532.1:0-14376 GCA_900302755.1 Chromis chromis
TCCCACAGCCCTATGTTCCCACTATGTTTGGCCTCTCTCGGTAGAAAGCATGTATAAATTAAAACATCTCCAAAGTGCGACCATTTCAATAACAACTGTTTTAATGATGAATTACAAAGGTGCAGTTAAAAATCTCCTCACACAGTCTCCTCAGCACTACAGATGCGTAAAGCATGAATTTGCCATAAAGCTCATTGATGAGAACTTTGTATCTTAAAAATGCTTCTTGGTGAATAACAACCAGGGGCTGTAGAAAGGACTTTTTGCTAAAACCCAAGTTGGATACTTTTACGGCATATCCAGTTTTTACACAAAACAGACTTAGAACTACAGTAAGGTTTCCCTTTTTCTGAGCAAGAACTATGATCTTTTGTTAACAATCACCAAGTGTTTTAGTTTCCTAACCCTACCCATGCCATATGGATGCTTTTATGGATGCCATTTGACACAGTCTTTCTGTGAAATGTATCTTGCCATAGTTCCCATGAGCAGATGTTGTATAAAGCAACAAAACATTATTTTTGGGGATAATCCAGAGTTAATGTACATCCAAAAAACTGCAAGATGCATTAAAATCCATAGGGTCGAATAAAATATATCCATCGCCTCATCTTCTGCTAACACCTGCATGTGTGTATTTCAAAACCTCAGCAGAGTTGTGTGTCTGTGTGCATATCACTAAACGTCCAGGTTTCTTGCATGAGTTCTTCTTCTTGTCCTGTATGTCTCTCTTGTATCTATACCAGTTTCAAAACTTTATTTTTTATTGGTTTGATACTTACATGATTTTCTCTTCTTGTTTGTTTTGGTCTGAAACTGTCCTCAGTTTATGTATAGTGTGTCATGCATTTACAGTGAATGTGTGTGGTACCATTCCATAATATTGTGCAGAAAGTGGGCAGATGGATGAACTGTTGTCTCTGAAGACATAGTTGCAGCACATAACTTCACTTAAAACCATACATTTTCTGTTTGTGTACATGTTTGTAAATTAATGGCTTTAGGCATGACGGTGGGTATACTTTTGAACATTGCATAGAAACGGCCTGGTTTGCCTGTTTTCCAGTCACCATGCTAAGCTAGGCTAACCACATCCTGGCTTCAGCTCTGTACTGAACACATTAACATCAGACTGTTATCCATCTCAACATTTCACTCTGACAAACAAAATGTCAGCTTCAGCCAAGATTAAAAACCTCTTCAATAGACTGACAAACTGGTAATCAAATCTTCTCATTTCCCACAATATATCAAGGGAAAAGAAGGCCCTGTGCTTGCCTATTCCTGTCATTCCTCTTTCTTTCACAGTGGTGAAACAGTCACTTCCACTGCACAGAGCATGCTGTTTGTATGTCATTTTAGAGATTTCACGAGATCTGGTTGAGCAATTTTGGGGAAACCCAGCCAAAAGGTTCTTTGTGGAGCTCACCATAGAATCTGCCTCACAGATGTTTGGATTGTCCTCGTTACTCTCTTTATGAATCTGGTTTACCACAGTGGCTGTTCCTTAGTCAGACTGACAGGAGGACGGTGAGAGGCCTTCCCGTAAACTGGGCCCAAAAAAAGATGAAAAGACAGACACAAACCCGGGACCACCTTTTGTGGTTCTGTCATTTTCCTGCTCAGTGGTCCGTATTTTGTTCCAGATGATGTCAGAACAGATTGCAGGCAACTCCTCTGCAATTCAGTCCAAAACAAATATACAGAAAATATGATCTGCCAAAGTAGAAGGGGAAGCTGAAAATAGTAGATTCTTGGCCAAAATCATAGATGGAGGACAGAAGTATTTTAATTACCTCAGTATCCTCTTTTGGCGTCTCCCGTTACAGCTGAATGAGCAGCCACAGATTTCAAACTCACACATTTACACCTGGAGGTTGGTGAGTCTTCTAATGACTGTGTTCAGTATCCTTAAGCCTCAGTGTCATCCTCTGGTGATATTCAAATGTCTCGTTCTGTTTCATTGTGAGACAAAATTCTCTTCATCCGCTTGAAAGAGTGAAGTAGCTTTAACTCTATTTTGGCCTCCAAGTGTAGGAGATAACTTGTCTTTGAGTGAAAATGTGAGAAAAGTGAAAGGTGAGTGGTTCAACCTTTCAGTGCCAGAATACCTTCAACAGCAGCAGCTGGATAGATAGATAGATAGATAGATAGATAGATAGATAGATAGATAGATAGATAGATAGACAGTTTATTCTTCCCTTGAAATTCAAGGTATCCAGTAGCTCACACATGTTACATTCAAGACAAATAAGGAAACAATATACAAAATAACTTGTATATTAACATGCAATTTTGTCTCACAATGAAACAGAACAAGCAAAACGTGCTGGTCAAAGAAATAGGAATAAGGTGCCAAAAATACAGGTATTTACAAAAAATGAGCAAAAATTGTTGGTATTTACAATAAAATAGAGAGAACTCGTAATAGGCATATAGGAGTGGTGCGGTGCATGGGTCCTGGTAGACCAGAATTATTGGTTTTATTTCACAGTTGAGTTGAGTCACTGGAGTGTAGCAGCCAACAGATCAGGTCATGAGCCACTGATTGTGACCGAGGTGTTGTGGTGCCTGATGGCTGTGAGGACAAAGGATCTCCTGTAGCATTCAGTCCTGAAAGACAGAAGTAAACTTCAATACTAACTACTAGGTAGTTTAATATTTTTCCTATTAGCTTCTGCTGATCCCTGCTGTGAACTCAACTCAACTCAACTTCATTTATAAAGCACTTTAAAAACAGCCAAAGCTAAAACAAAGTGCTGTACATCAATACTAAAAACATAAACATGAACAACAAATTATTTCCATAACAGCACCACAGTTACTCGTTTCCACCTCAGTCGGTCTGAGTTAGTCCTTTTCTATATTGGTGAAGCCAAGGAGTCATTTGTGCTGGGGCAGTGTTTTCTACAGTGGCAGTAGAACATCTCTTAATTTGACACAGATAAAACAGTGTATGCACACTGTACACAAATAGGGCTGTTCCATGTGGAGATCCCAGGGAGAAGAGTGACAGACTTCAGGTTACACAAAGGATAGAAAAAGCAAAGAGACGGATGAGACCACGGTGAGAAACACAGCAAGCATGAACGCATGACACGGGCGAACCGCGGGGAGAGGAGGCTGTGATTCATGACATTCAAGCTGTGAAGGTGTCTCACTGCAGAGCCTCCCCTCCTGTATCCTCCTCCTCCTCCTCCTCTCCTGCGGTTCACTTCTCTCCATCTGTTATGATAGAGCTCAACACAACTGTGCTCTCAGCCCGTCACTCTATCCTCCCTCTGCGTGGAAACCACAGCAGCCTCAGGATACAGCCCAACACCCTGAGCCAGGGCTCAGTTTAGCGCCGCGTCTGGGTGGTTTGCAGCGTTTTACCTGACGAGATCAAGTGGACATTTTGATTTAGGAACGTTTTATATTTCTTCGGTGTTGACTGGAATCACTTACACACCTGGGTGTTTGATTCAGCAAGACCCTTTGGGCTCTTCTCTGCTGTTTTCAGGACTGGAAGAAGTCAGCTCTATTGAGGAACTTAACGTGGAGACTGAGGTGCTTTATTTTTCATTGATTTAGTTTGATTCAGTTGATTCAGTTAAATCCCGAGGAGGCAAGCAGGATGGACTTCACTTACCTTTGGCTCCTCGCCACCAGTCTGATGTTGATCCAGCAGAATCAAGGTAAAACCAACTTTAATATCTGTTCTGGTCACTCCAGGGGCAGTTTAAATAAGGAAGAGAGTATAGAAAGTTTGCTACCTGATGGGTAAAGCACTACCATCTGTTAAAAAATAAAGACTGGATACAGGTACAGATACAGATGAGGCAGTTTTAGTTGTAAAATAGTTTAAATATGCACTTCCTCTGACGTTTATATATTAATACTTCTAAACTTTCAAACTATCTCTCTCTGCATTTGTGATTTAAAGTATTAAAAATTTCAGTACGTTTTGGAGACTTGGTGCCCACATTGATTTTAGTCAACATGACAGGTTTATAGACTACCATATCAGATCATGAAGGTGGAGCCCTAAAACTGGCAAAAGGCAGTACAAGAATATATAACATGTCACAACTTAATACACAGATAAACTAAAAAAAAGAAGTGTAAAACAAAATATAAAAGTACAAACTTTTTTAACGTTCAATCAGTTGAGAGACGCTTGCATTTTACAACTCCTTAGTTTTTCTGTTTGTTTTGCAATCACTTTTCTGTTCCCTGTTTTTGCATTTCCCATTTACCTCAACAAACTTTCAGTGTTCCACTTGTCTACATGGTAATGAGATGGGCACGTCTGTGTGTTTCCAGGGAAAACACTGGCCCTGCATCACAGTGTGTGTATGTTACCACATTTTAATTAGTTACCCAAACATATTCCCGTCGATGTTACATTTTCCAACATTCCACTGCTTTTTGTCGGTTTTGTCGTACTGTATACAAATGAAAACTCTGACACTCTGTGACACTTGAAGAAAAATCCGTCAAGCAACCAATGTAACTGCCGACACCCCAAAGAAGGCTCAGTTATATATTCAAGAATGCAGTACTGTACATCACAGGGGGTTTAAGGTCTTATCGCATAAGGAGAATCTGGAATGCGTTTACTTGATCTCGCTGCCAGGGGTTTTACCTGCAGATTCTTGGCTGCACCTATGTGCACCTACAGGATAACAAAAAGGCATATGTGGATTACAGGAGCCTCTATTGGAGATTCCCCAGCCTTCTCAGATCAAAACTGTAAAAGATTTATTGACAAAATGCCAAAATCAGTGGCAAAGTATTGCGTTGTTGTAGCTCTTAAGTTCTGAATCACTTGAGATGGAATTATCTTTCCATCTCCGTTCACACATTCATGTGTCAAGTAAGACGCCACAAATTAGTCTGGAGGGTTGAGCCTGAGCCAGGCAAAGATCCACCAATGAATATGTATGAATGTGGCCCCTGGTGGATGAAGATGCTATACATGCTCAAGACCGTGTGGTAAAACCTCTTTTATTTGAAATGAATCCTTTTCAACTAATGGACAGGTTATGTAACATCATGGTTGTATCTCAGCTTTAGATGTCTTTGGCTGCCACTCGGTGGTTTAGGTGTTCCTCAGACTGCTGCCACAGGCGATCTGCAGAAAGCTTCTTCAAGAACCTGTAATAACGTGCTCATGAGCCCGGATGGTACACCAGAGATGTAAGAAGGGGGGAAAAAATACACCACTTAAAGAAATGGCAATCGATGGGAGAATTCTGTTACTCCAAAGCTGGTGGTTGTATGACACGTGTTAGCCTTCCCCCCACCAAAAAAAACAATTGTCTGCTTTTTAACAGCCAAACCGGGAAACATCCAGCTAATTGTGTTGTTACATTGAGGCAAGTGCAGTGTCATTTAGCTGTGTGCATGCATAGTAGAAATATAACCTGTGCATGCTTTTGAGCAGTTTTTTTTTAATCAGATGTGATTGGTGATTCTATACATGCGGTTTTCCCCGTGACCACTGAAGTTGCAGTTATGGATTTCTCCCCACTCATTTAGATAGGGATGTGGTCTCGTTAGCCCTAATTAACTGCACTGGGGAAATACCAAGATGGCTGCAGGTTGGTGAGACTTGCCTACAGGGACTTTTGTAGCGTTTTAGCTGGGATAGGGGTAAGGTTAAAAGCATCTTTCTGAGTATAAAAAGCTTCACAATACACAAGTAGCCGAACCTTTTCCATGTTTGCATCTTCATAAAAATGGGAAATTTGTAAGATTAAAAATAAAAATTGTTTAAAAAAAAAAATTAAAAGCAGTAGAGGTCAAGATGTCCTAATATTCATATCCCAGCATGGATCCATGTTCCTTGTCCCTTTATCAACATTTCCTGAAAATGTAATCAAAATCCATTCATAACTTTTCAAGTTATCTTGCTAACAAACAAACGGACAAACAGACAGACATCACAATACAGCAAAAACATAACCTCCGCTTCGTGCTTCGCGGAGGTAATAATAATTTAACCTTTATTAATCCCCTTGGGGAAATTCATTTACTGCATTTGACCCATCCTACTATACGTACTAGTAGCAGGAGCAGCGGGAGCAGTCAGGGGTTAAGGGTCTTGCCCAACAGTGGCCGCAGTCGGGGTTCGAATGTCCGACCTTCTTATCAGTAGTCAGGGGGTTAACCCGTCTCGCCACCATTGGCTCCAATCTTACCAACAACAGCTTGTTGTATGAAAAAAACAAAATTGTCATGAAAATGCCGATCTTACGGCAGACTAGCATGTGGCTTAAGGAGTGTTGCTACTTAACTTGACCTCGTCATTATGAAATAAGGCGTGTGGTTTACAGAGTCATGACCAGCCCTAAATCTACTCATTTCCTCATGTTCCACTCTGATTAATCATTACTGTCACAGGGTGCTACTTAACACGGAGGTGAAATGCTGCCTTTCTTTGTGTATTATTGAGCGTGATGAATTGTGCTGGGAACATGTCACCTCCACCCACTTAGACAAATATTTTTTTGCATACAGTCTTCGTTAGCCTCAGAGGAGCTAGGTTCTACTTTCCTGGCTGTGATTTTTTTTTTTTTTTTTTTTTGCTGTCCATACATTTCCTTTGTCTACCATCTTGCCATTTTCTTTCTCCAGCTGTCCTTTGGGCTTAATCTGTGCTGCAAGTTTTGTGTTCCTGTGTCACTGCCAGACATCTGAGGTTTATTAGGGATTGCTGCAGAAACCAGCACTTTGAAATCACAAGACAACACTTGGGTATCGTTTTTCTGAGCACCTGGGATGCTAAAAAAAACAAACAAAAAAAAAAACAGTGGCCCGTATAACTACAGGAATAATCTGAGCTAGTAAAAATTGAAATATATCCTTGAACACAATCTGTTTGTGGTGATACAATCTCCTTTGACATTAATAATACTTACATATGCCCACAGGGTGGCTGTAGTGAAAACATCTGTTCTTCCTTAAAGCGAAATGGTCTATGTATTAAACAATGGATGAAAAACTCAGACCCATTCATTCCAATGTTCACCTGGCAGATATACTCGCAATGCATCCATCAATGTATTTTAATGAGCTGTAGTTTTTTTTTTCTCTGCCTGAACCTAGTCAACAATTCACACACTTCTAACCACAAAATAACATATCTATAAGATTTTTGGTGTTTTTTAAATACAAGTAAGATGTCTAAACACCTCCTGCAACTGTGCATCCGTGAGTAGGCATGGCAAGTAAGAGATGCTCTGCATGTGAAGGAGTGTAGAGAGTGGTGTATTTTTTTCTCAACCAAACGACAAAACAAACCGAACATGAGCTGAAACATAAGGAATGGGGTTAATATTGTGGCTGATATTGTACACTGAACAGTCTCTACTGTCAAGGTAGTGACATGTAATTTATCATAAGATTACAGGGTTAAAGAAACATGTACAGTGTGGGGGTTGCACCCTTTGGATACAGTATCTGAGTCTGCTAAATTTTGCAACCTTGTCTTGATCTTCAATGGAAACTTCAGCAACCCTCGCCAAACTCATTGTCTAAAATAGTGTAGCATTTGTCAAAGTTAGTCCTCATCCTCAAGCCTCTGGCACATCGCTTCACTTTGCAAGGTCAGTGATTCGCGGTTCGAGGCAAAATTTATCACCGTAATCTTCTGGTCCAACTGTACAAAGAATCAGACAAATTACATTATTTATCATGATTCTAATGCTCCAAAACTGTTCTTCCTGTAGATGTTGTGAGAAATCCTCTTCCATTACGTCACTTTTCCTGGTAGAGATCAAGATAGAGCTCAACTGCAAACACGTCCAACACTGCCTCCAACGATGACCCACTTTTAGGTGCATATCGTTCATCTAATGGGAACACTCGCACTGATTGCTGTAGTTTTTAATTTGCCTGTGTTTGTATGTGACGTATGACGCACATACATGTGCAATTTTGAGTGTATGTTAGCGTGAAGCTGATGTAAAGGACCTGGGAATTTGGTCATTTTGTTATAAGTGCTAAACAAGTACAATTATCACTAAAGTTCTAAGGATTCATCCTGCAACTTAAATATCTGAACTACATCATCCAGATTGTAACTGATGGAGTGACCAGCATCAGGATCCTTAGAAATATTGTCAGGAGTGTTAATTAAAAACACCATGACAAGCAAGACACCTATCTTAAGGTAATCTCCAACATGTTATCTTTGTGTGAGCAGAGGAGTTACACCGAGAACTAACTGCTGCTACCAATATCCATCTTTTTTTTTTAAAGTGTTGTTGCATTATTAGATCTCACTTGAAACACACAGAGGAGGGAAATGGACTGGTTCACTACCAGCAGTGGTAGTTAAAAGTAAAAGCTTTCAGGCCACTGACAATCAAATTTACAGTTGTGTGCAGGGATTCTTTAATACTTGTCCTCAGTTGTGTCAGACACCTGCTATTGTGGGACATAATGTGATATTGGCCTGTTAAAATAAAAACATCAACCCTCCTTTAGAATAAGTATCCATGAGATGAGTAGATTCCTCCTAACCTGACAAACCTAACGTCAAAATCAACCCTGAAGCGTCTTCTCAGTGTCCTCACTTTGCAAGCTGTGCTCACAGTGGAGGTCAGACAAGGTGCTCGCCCTGCAGCAGGTTCAGCGTTCGGCTGCCCTCAGTGAGTCACCAGGGACTGCTGACTGAGAAGAGAGTTTTTCTTACACCATTCACACCAGTAAGATTTTTAAAGCCTGTCTGGGGATCCAAACTGGAGCGGATTGAGTTTCATCCATCCATTATCTATACACTGCTTAATCCTCTGTAGGGTCGCGGGGGGGGGGGGCTGGAGCCTATCCCAGCCGACTCGGGCGAAGGCAGGGGACACCCTGGACAGGTCGCCAGCCTATTGCAGGGCTACAGACAGACAACCAAGCACACTCAAATTCACACCTACGGACAATTTAGAATAATCAATTAACCTCAGCATGTTTTTGGACTGTGGGAGGAAGCCGGAGTAATCCCCAACAAAAATACTGTTTTTCTGTTGAAAGTAAGGGACGGTATTTTGTTACTTACTGCTGTATTTCAGCTGCACACTTTACTTTGTCAAGGTTTGAGCCATTTAATCAATTTTATTTTTATATTGTGGCTCTGCTTATGCCCTTGGATCAAATCTGTTCAAGAAAGCAAAACTTGTTTGCAAAATTTGCTCCAGCTTAGGATACAATCAGTACAATAACACAATTCACTTGGCACAAGGTCCTTGGAAATATCCAGCAATGAATCTGTGCTGAGCAACAAGAAGTTAGTGTACGCAGAAATAATAAATAATAAATAATAAAACATCAGATCGACTGGGTCATCTGGTTGTTTCAGTTAAATTGTGGTTACACTGGACAGTGTCCAATAGATCAGATCTGGTAGATAAGTTCGCCGATGACACAACAGTGATTGGCTTTATTACCAGCAATAATGAGATGACGTACAACAACTACAGTGTTGACAAAACCAAGGAGCTGAGTGTGGACTACATGAAGAAAAATGGGAGGCATGACCCATCATCATCAGCAGGGCCACCACAACATCACAAGGGACAAACACATCAGCCCTCTTTTGTAGTTCAGGCAGCTCAAGAAGTTTCTTATGGGCCCAATGATCCTATGAGCCTTCGAGCAAGGAACACAGGTGAAGACACCCTAGCAGATCACATCCAGGACACAGCCACAGCCTCAAGGCCCAGACCAGACAGGTTCTTACATGCAGACACACATATGTACATCTATACCGATATCACTGTTACACGCATGCATCTGCCGTTTTGACCAAGACGCACAAACATAGGCTTCTTTCTTGTATTTAGTTTTGCATATTGTACAATCACTGCGTTTTTCTTAGTATGCTGCCTTTTTTTACTGGTATTGTTTGTATTCATAGTTGTTTACATATTTATTGTATTGCACAGGATGTTATGGCAAAAAACATAAATCTTTATAACTGTATAATGGATGTCACAAATAAAACCTCTTTCAGTCATTAATTAAACCTCTAAGTATGTGCATCAAAGTTATACATTTTTTATTTTTTTTTCATGAAAATAATCCCTTCCTGTCTTCAAATTGCCAAATGTAACTTCACACCATTGTATTTTTTAGGATGTGTCTTGCCTCTCTCTTTATCCACCCCTCCCAGTCGCTGCAGCTGGAGCACACCAGATCACTTATGGCCCAATAGCAAGTTCTAATATAGGAGTAATTAATACATACATGTTCAAACTGATTCTGAAGAAGAGCAGTAATACGGAAAGTCCCACCCTGAAAACTAACTGAGATTGGTTCCTTTGGTTTGTTACATATGAGACCCCCGAAGTCTGATTCTGTGTTTTTGATACATTGCAGTTTGAAGGAGGAAATGCTCAGTCATGGCCTTGACTGCTTAATTTGCTCATGATATGTCTTCTAGCATATACAAAAACATCATATGGACTTACTTTACTTTCTTTAGAAAAGGACTTTAAGCAATTAATTGAATACAGTAAAATGTTTATTATAGTATGACCTTTAATTTAATTGCGGAAATCCATCCGTCACTGTAACCTAAGCCTATTTCTCATTCAGTAACTTGCCCATTCAGTGAATCAACTTAGACAAAACCTTTGATTGTGACAACAATGGCCTATCTAACTCATCTTGTCAACCAGCTCTGTGACAGGTTAACAAAGAGGTGACTAGTCAGTTAGCAGGAGGCTGAAGTCAGCGAAGAAACAGCTCAGACGGTGGTGGGATTTTCAGAGGCCATTATGGTCCCTCTGTGTGACAGCTGGCCATTGCCCCCCTTCATCGCCTTTCAGCGTCTTTGTCACAGCCTCTTTAATCACACCAGCAGGACTGTTACACAGCAAATAAGCTGCCCTGACCTGTGAGCTGACTGAATGACTGTCCAAACGTATCATCTACTGAGCTGTTGTAAAGTTTTTGAAACATGTAACCCTCTCCCATTACCCCTTTCACATTAAGTCAGGACAATTATCACCACATATAATTAAGAATGATTTTGCCATTTTAGGTTCAAAGCTTCTGCCCAGACAATGGAAGAAAGCACAAATTAAAGCAGCTACAATCATATATTTTTACCTCAACCCTTGATTATATTACTGCTTATATGTGAAAAGGGTCACTCATAGTCATGAACCTACAGACAATTATCCCCCAACTCGCTCATTGTTTTGGTTGTCTGGCCTGTAACTTTAATGTTTCAGTTCAGTCTGACTTCTCTTATCTGCATTGTTTTCAGCATAGCAAGCTGGTGTTTTCAGCAACAAAAAAAAGCTATGAAAAACCCACTCTCTGCTTTGTGGTCAACTTAAGTTAGTGATTTGTGGAGGAACATAATAGAGCTTTCAGGAGCAAAAAGTCAGCCATTTCCTGAATAACAGCAAAAAGAAACTGGACTTATTTAGCCAAAGACACAAATTCACATTAATACTATTGTTGGTACATACTGTACAATCATGATGTGTTAAGTAAACTATAATTCAGGTTTTAATTTATTAAAACAATTTTGTGAATTTCTTACAGCGGCAAAAAAGTAAATGTGAGTAAAGTGTTCACATGGAGTTCAACTGTGAATAACTGACCAGTAGCCAGCTGATTTAAGCAATCTAAACTAGCAATCTAAACTATAATATTAACTGTGTCACATGACCGACAAGTATTCTCTATTATCAAGACTCAAGATAGACACTGCCTGTTTTAAAATAATGCACACATTCCTTTTACTGTGCTATTATCTGGTGTGAACTGACACTAATAAACTACGTTGAGTAATATGTTACATTGGAAAAATATGGTATTTCTCACTGAGTGCAAAATCGCCAGACATCATCCGACAAACTACCTCTGCAAAGTCCACTGAGTCCAGTAATAACTGCCTCTGAGCGATCCGACAGTGTCGACAGCACTGTGAAAAGATCCCATGAATATATGAGCCCACATGCAGTATTTACCCTTTGAAACCCTGTTCACTCGCCACTGTACAGTGGTTGACCTGACAGATTCTTAATCCCCATGTGGGAATGTTTTCTCCAATTATTTTCTCTTTCAGTTCACTGTACAAAGTCAAGAGGGGGCAAGTCATTAGCTGGGACTGTTTACCCTACTTTCTCAGCAGTCATGCCATCTGTGTGAGCTCTGTAGGTTGCATAAGGCCTGGCAGATATGACACCTCCGCAAAACCTGTTCCCTTTCATCCATTGTTTCAGTTTGCTCCTTCCAAAATTATCTTTCTTTTTCACGTGCCTTTTTTCTTCTTCCTTCTGCTGTCTTTTCATGATTTCACTCTCCTCACTAATTATCTTTTCATGATTTATTTACCAGTTGTATATCTCCATCTTTCCCTGTTTTGTACACCTCTCCTCTCCTCTCCTCTCCTCCTGTCATCTCCAACAGCTGACAGACCAGACCCTGCCTGGTGGTGACACTTCACCCACGCCGACCCAAGCCGACCCGAGCCAGATCCCTCGTCCATGTGGGAGCCAGAGCCAGGGCCAAGGCCAGGGTTTCTGCTGCGGGTGGGGGGAGTGGGGGGATGCCGAGGCCAGCAAGATGGCCCTAGTCATCATAATCATTCATTGCCTGCTGGTCCTTCTGTCCCTGGCCTCCTCCCACTCCTCATGCTTTTTTGTCCTCCTCATGTCAGGGCCACAAGGCACGCGTATCAGCTGAGCCCAGGATGGTCGGAGTCAACGGGGTCAGGTGGCAGACGCCTGGTTAATTCTCCTGAGGATGCAAAGTGCTTCCGTCAGCTCATGCAGACGGACACTGAAACGCGCAGATAAAGACAAACGCATGCATTTGCATAGACTCGCATGCACAGTATGCACAGAAATAAGAGAGTGCGGGATATAGATAGAGCGTGATATTATTAGAGAGGGCTGGATCGTTGGAGAGGACGGTCGGGGTGTGTCCAACAGATAGATCGGCATTAGGAAGGAGGAGGGGAAGATTATAAACACATGACCAGATGGAGAGAGAGATAGCCCTATTATGTAGATCCCTCCAACCCTCGGCCCTGTCTCCTCTCCTTCGCTTGAATCCCTCATGCATATATACCTTTACATTATTCAGTAGGTTATAATGAGAGTAACTGAATATTGTGGGGGTTAAAAAAAATGGTTGCTGGGTGGTTTAGATGGCAGAAGGTGGGCCACAGGTGTACAAGCCGGAGACTTATTCTTCTCTTTGACCTCTCATTATCACCCCCAAGTTCTCATTCATTATTATCCTTTCCTATGTCCTCGGGTGTTTGGGAGGCAGCTTGGTGCGTCTGCCTGCTGCAGTCTGTTCACTGCACAGTCTGTCATTCATATTTTACGAATAAATTATTCCATATTTTTCATGTATTATTGTCTGCTCATGTTTGTCTGTTTCGCAGTTTATCCATCTGTTTTCCCGTCTTTCAGCTCATGTCTGATCTCCCAGCTTTGCGCTTTCCGACCACATTTCCAGCCATTTCTCAAATGGCTTGCAGGTGCTCAACAAAAACATGATTCCCAGTTGCATTGATAGATTAAAACTGCAGAATCATCACTCATCTGACTGTCACTTTCGCTATAAGTCTCAGCAAAACCCTACTGTCACATCTAGCTCAATCTATTTTCCTTTTGTCCGTTATCAGTTCATCCATCTATCCACCAGCCTGTCCTGGGCGGCCTGCGGATGAGAGGTCTGGTCTGTTGTTACAGAGGAACAGGTGGGGCAGGCTAAACAGTCAGCACAAGGCTTGAATCACACACACATGCGCACAAACACACACACACACACACACACACACATGCAAGCTGCAGGGAGGCAGGCAGTCAGCCGCTCAGACACTGGCCCATATGGTAGACCTCTGGAGCTGTTGCCCTTAGCGGAGTAGGGGAGGGATGGATGGAGGGAAGCAGAGATGGTTGGAGGATGGCAGGAGGAGGCAGAGGGAGACAGGGGGAGGTTGAAACTAATCAGCAGGCCACCCCAACTGTCCACTGTCTTTGGGGAGTTGAGACATGCATATATGTGGCTGATTGAACTGTGGGTGTAGAGATGACAACCGGGGGGTTGTAGTGAGTGCGTATATATTACCGGTTTCATTTCTTTTGTTATTCCACTTCATATTATTTATCGAGCAGGAATACAAACATTCTTTAGTATTTTCAACTTTTGAACAACTTAGTAAATGTAAAATGTATTCTACTTGGACGTATATAATATATATTTTAACGTACTTTTACATATGCTGTTAAAATATCAAAAATAATCATAGTTTTTGACTGTAATATTTTGAACAATTTACTGTTATTTATCAGAATTCCCCTGATTTGTTAAATTACACATAATAAATAGTAACGCCACAGCAAAAAAGTATCAATTAGACCAAAA
>OMNN01084535.1:0-11184 GCA_900302755.1 Chromis chromis
GTTTTTGCCTCCACAACAGCCCGGGCCGCGGCACGCTTGGCCTGCCAGTACCCGTCATCTGCCTCAAGAGTCCCATGAGCTAACAACGCTCAATAGGACTCCTTCTTCAGCTTGACGGCATCCCTTACTTCCGGTGTCCACCACCGGGTTCGGGGGTTGCCGCCACGACAGGCACCAGAGACCCTGCGACCACAGCTCCGAGCAGCCGCTTCGACAATGGAGGTGGAGAACATAGTCCACTCGGACTCAATGTCTCCAACCTCCCCCAGGAGCTGAGAGAAGCTCTCCCGGAGGTGGGAGTTGAAGACCGCGGTGACAGATGGCTCTGCCAGGCGTTCCCAACAGACCCTCACAACACGTTTGGGCCTGCCGAGTCTGTCCGGCTTCCTCCCCCGCCAGCGCACCCAACTCACCACCAGGTGGTGATCAGTTGACAGCTCTGCCCCTCTCTTCACCCGAGTGTCCAAGACACGCGGCCGGAGATCAGATGACATTTTATTCTTTGTAATCAAAATAAGAAAAGACCAGGTGGACATTTTGAGGCTCAGGTCTTAGGACCTTGCCTAAGGGTCCTCACTGGATACCTGCACTCTGACAGGGATTTGAACCAGCGACCTCCCATGCCAAGGTCTGGGGTGTTACTCACTGAGCTATCCAGATGTTATATATGTTCTTATATGTTCAGAGATCCCTTCTTTCATCAAAACAACTGAGCATTTCTCCTCGGCTCCCTCTGTGTTGTGGTTCTTTCTACTTTTTCAGTCCTTAATGAGAAAATCAGTCATGTTTAGTGACCGCAGGAGCATTAAACAAATACCAGAACCCTCGTTCCGCTCGGAGCTCAAACCCAAAGGCTTTAAAGACATTGTTGTAAAGCTTCGGTGGTTTTCAGCTCCTCTTTCATTTGTTTCCTCTCTGACGTTGGAGTTTTAATTATTGTTGAGAAAAAGAAGAATGCGTGTCAGGAGCCAAAGTTTGACCCAGAAGGACGGATCGTTGTGTGACTTTGTGTTTGCATCAGAAAACATTGAAGTTGGTGTTTGTTGTAGTTCGCAACATTCCTCGAATTATTTGTTTGGGAAGAAAATAAACAAATAAATGACAAAACATGCAAAGAGTTGGTGTCTCTTCGTGGTAGTCTCTGAGGTTATTTTGTGTTTCCTTGGGGTCATTGTGAGTCTTTGTGGTAGTTTTTTGTGTATTTGTAGTAGTTTTGTGTCCTTTGTGGTAGATTTGTATCTATTTGGGGTCATTTTGTGTATCTTTGGGACTGTTATGTGTCTCTGTGTGGTGATTTTTGTTGCTTTTGGGTAATTGTTTTTCTCTCTGTGGTTGTTTTCTGTCTCTTAGTCGTCATTTTGTGTCTCTTTGTAGTAGTTTTGTGTATCTTTGCAGTAGATTTGTGTCTCTTTGTGGTTATTTTGTGTCTCTATGCAGTTGATGTGTGTTTCTTTGAGGTCATTTTGTGTCTCTTTGTGGTAGATTTGTGTCTCTTTGCAGTTATTTTGTGTCTCTTCGCAGTAGATTTGTATTTCTTTGCTGTCATTTTGTGTCACTTTGGGGTCATTGTGAGACTTTGTGGTAGTTTTGTGTCCCTTTGTGATAGTTTGTGTCTGTTTCTGGTCATTCTATGTATCTTGAGGTCATTGTGTGTCCCTTTGTGGTAGTTTTGTGTCTCTTTGGAGTTATTTCGTATGTCTTTGGGGCTATTATGTGTCTCTGTGGTGATTTTTGTTGCTTTTGGGTAATTGTTTTTCTCTTTGTGTTAGTTTTGTGTCTCTGAGGTAATTTTGTGTCTCTTTGGTCATTTTGTGTATCTATGTGGTAGCTTTGTGTCTTTTAGTCGTCATTTTGTGTCTCTTTGTAGAAGTTTTGTGTCCTTTGTCGTCATTATGTGTCTCTTTGTGGTAAATTTGTGTCTCTTTGCGGATATTTTGTGTCTCTTCGCAGTAGATTTGTGTTTCTTTGTAGTAGTTTTGTGTCTCTTAGTCATCATTTTGTGTCTCGTGGTCATTTTGTGTCCCTGTGGTAGTTTTTTGTGTATTTGTAGTGTTGTGTCCCTTTGTGGGAGATTTGTGTCTTTTGGGGATAATTGTGTCTCTCTTTGTGGTAAATCTTTTGGTCATCTGTGTCTTTTTGGAAGAAAAAAAATCATGTTTTTAATCCCACACTCAATCCACGTCCATAATTTGTGATGTAAGTTTAGGAGTAAACTTGATTTTCATTTTTAGAAGCCTCGAGTCCAAACAAAATGTTGAGAGCTTCTGTCTCATCAGGTCAGAGCTAAAACCCAGCATGTCCTGTTTGATTGATTCTGGCTCTTGGACATGTGGACAGCAGGTGTTTCAAATGTACCAACAATCCTTTAACATGTGATCTTCAAAGTGAACCGACTGTAGTAAATCAGCAACGTCCAAATCAGCAGCTTTTTGGCAGTGAAGGCTTAAGAATTATGAATCACAAACTACTGTCAAAACAAACAGCATACGTTGAAGATACTGTGTTTTCCACCCTTTAGTGGTTTTCTGTATATTTTCTGTGTATTTTTTGATTCTTTCATTGTTTGTATTCAGTAGTTTTGTGCATTTTTTACATCTTGGCAACAACAAAACAATGCACTATTAAGCCTTGCACATATATTTAGGTCTTTGGCAGAGATATTGTGATTACAAATGGAAAATCACACCAATTATTCAGTGTTTAGAGTCATAACAGTCGGATTTATTGCATTTTAAACAGACACAAACACCTTCCACAGGGCAGGAAAGACTCTCTCTCCTGTTTATTCATACATGTAGGTTATAGGAAAGATAATCACAGTTGCTATTCAAATACCACAACAAAAAAGGGAGACCAGCTCCAACAAAATGAATCATTTTTACACAACAAACTGCATCTCCGCCAGCAGATCAGAAGACTTCAGGCGTCACAACACCGACTGAGTCAGCTGTTTAAGGCACAAGTTCGGTCTTTGGTTTGTTTCTGTCCCTTTAAAATCCAGGATGTACCAAAGAGAAAACGTTTAGCTTCGTAACAATCTCTCTGTCGGCTGCGTTCACACTGTCAGATCCTTGCAAAATAGAGTTTTTTGCTCCCATAAGGAACAAAGGGAGAAGACAACAGTAACTCAAAAAACCTAAAAAAAAAAAAGTAGAACTTGTCTTGCCATATTTGTCACAAATCCAATGCTACTGATGTCAGACGCCTCAAAAGTTTGTGAAATGCCGACTAAAGACTATATTTTTAGTAGGAAATATGGACACATCCATATATACACTTACAGGAACATTCTGGGGCCACAATACCACCTTTGTTTGAAATTTTTGCACTTTTTTACCATTTTCAAGGGCCACTAATTAAAATTTTGGCCTCTGCTGGAGCCATTTGATTATTTTGATCTGCTGGAAACAATTCTGCCTGTGCCCTCACCAAATTTAACGGCTGTGGGAGTTATAGAAGTTTTTAACTGCAAGTTGTAGGAGAAAAATTTATTTTTTCATGGATTTCTTGGATTAAAATGGAAATTCAAACTATTCATGACACATTTTCCATCTAACTAGAATTTCCAACATTTAAACATTTTGCAAAAGACATTTTTCACTCTTAAAGGGGATTTTTTTTCCAATTTTTTGCGTTACTTTAGAACAATGTTTGCACTCTGACATAAAGGCTGAGCTGTATTATGATAGAGTATCATGCTTGAATGGATTTAGTTTGAATATTTGTCCCCTGTCACATTAAACAAACCAAAAAAAATGGAATTAAAGTACTGTTTCAGCGACGGCAGATGGGAAAATGTAAGTTTTTCTGACAGTGTAAACGCAGCCAGCAACAACAGGAAGTAACGTGGGAACCAGTGTGAAGCAGGGAATCATGGGAAACATTTGTAGTGGGCAAAGATGGAGGAAGAGTCTTTCTCTCCAGTTCCTCCTCCTCCTCTTCTTACTCCTGCCTTCCTGCCTCCTCCTCCTCACCTTCCTCCTCCTCCCTGCCCTCCTCTTCCTCCTGCTCTTCCTCCTCCTGCTCCTCTTCCTCGGCCTGCTGCAGGGCGTTGAATCTCTCCACCACACAGTGAGCCGTCAGTCGGGCCTCAGGATCGTGATCCCAGCACTCAGTGATGGTGGAGCAGAAGATGTTCATCCCCTGAAGGACAAAGACCTCAGTCAGAACTAACAGACTGTAGAGTTTACAGGGTTCACAACTAAAGGCATTATTAACCATAAGTAGCAAAGATTTGTGTATCGTTGGGGTCATTGTGTGTCTCTTTGTGGTAGTTTTGTGTGTCTTTTTGGTGGATTTGTGTCTCTGAGGGTATTTTTTGTATCTATGGGGTCATTGTGTGTCTCTTTGTGGTTGTTTTATGTCTCTTTGAAGTTATTTTGTGTCTATTTGGGGCCGTTGTGTGAGTCTTTATGGTAATTGTATGTATCTTTGAGGTCATTGTGTGTCTCAATGTCACAGATTTGAGAATTTTTGTGGTAGTTTTGTGTATCATCGTAGTAGTTTGGTGTCTATTTAGAGTTATTTTGCATCTATTTTGGGTCTTTTTGTGTATCTTTGGGACCACTGTGTGTCTGTTTGGGGTTATTTTTTTATCTTCTTTTATCTCTGTCTCTTGGTGGTAGTTTTGTGTCTTTATGGTAGTTTTGTGTGTCTGATGGTATTTTTTGCATCTTTGGGGTCAGTGTGTGTCTCTTTGTGATTGTTTAATGTCTCTTTGAAGTTATTTTGTGTCTATCTGGGGCCATTGTGTGACTCTTTGTGGTAGTTTTGTGTCTCTTTATGGTAGTTGTGTGTGTCTGGGGTTATGTTCTATATCTCTGAGGTTATTGCGCGTGTGCAGTGTCTCTTTTTCTGTAGTTTTTTGTGTCTCTGACAGTATTTTTTGTATCTTTCGGGTCATTGTGTGTCTCTTTGTGGTTGTTTTATGTCTCTGAAGTTATTTTGTGACTCTTTGTGGTAGATTTTTGTCTCTGGGGTTATGTTATGTATCTATGAGGTAATTGTGCATCTCTTTGTGACAGATTTGAGTGCTTTTGTGTATCATCGAAGTTTGTGGCCATACTATGTTTCCTTGGGTTAGTTTATGTCTCTTTGGGGTTATTTTGTGTCTGTTTGGGATCGTTGTGTGTCTCTTTGTAGTAATTTTGTGATTCTTTGTGGTCGATTTTTGTTTGTTAGATGTTATTTTGTGTCTCATCCTGATTGGTTTTGTCTTGTTGTTGAATTTTTTTGTCTTTGTGATTGTGGTGTGTCTTTGTGGTGTTTTTTTTCTTCCTTTGGGGCAGGTTTGTGTCTCTTTGTCATTGTTTTTGTCTCCTTGTGGTCATCTTATGTCTCTTTCTGGTCATCAGTCTTCTCTTTCTGCTGTTTTGTTGTGTAATAATTGTGTGTTCTTACCTGATCCTGTGTCCACGTCGAGGGGATGTCCGGCCGTCCTCGGTCCCTCAGCACCAGGTCCCTCATGCTGTCCACACAGGGCTGCTCACAAACCTTCGGGCCAAACGCCGGCACGTAGGTCTTCACCTCTGAAACCAACACACACACTTATGTGCAAACCATTTATAACTGAAATTGGAGCTGTTGTCCTGGAGTCTGCTTTTGTTTCTGCTGTCATCAAAACTTCATCTATCTACAAGATTAAAAAGAGAAGTCTTCAAGATTTTTTTCAATCAGGAATGTTGGGTTTAATGCAGCTGATTAGCTTATATCTACCAGCGTATATCACCTCCTTGAGCACTGTTCACCATCAGCGATTTGCAGGAACTGACATTGAATATGTTGACAGTTCAGGTTAAGGCATGTTCCTGGCGTGAACCTGAACTGTAAAGAAACATGGACTGACACTTAGAAAACACAGAAAACCTCTTACCTCCAATGGCGTGGCAGCGGGACGCCATCTCCCACAGGACCAGAGCCATGGAGTAAACATCCATCTGTTTGAAGGCCTCCAGGTCCTCCAGGTTCACCCTGGACTCAAGAACCTCAGGGGCCATGTAGCGAGCCGTCCCCACCTGGACAGGAAGACACAGTGGAGTCCAACCAAATGATAGCCAGAATAGAAAATAATGTTGACTGCCTGCAACCCAGGCACCCTAAAATGTTGTTCCTGTATAATTGTTTTAGAAGAAACACATTTTCTCCCAGAATGGTACGACTGGTGTAGAAGGGAAAGCTTAAAGGAGCCACAAAGTCCATGTAAAGAGGTGGAAGAAGGTATACATCAGCAACAAGACCTTCAACCACACCGTACAGTACCATGCTAATATTAGATACACATCTCTTTTCAGCTAATGCTAGTCTTTTTTTATGCTAAATTTGCTTTTTGGTAATGTTTTATTTTTGTGCTAGCTAGTTTTTTTTATGCATGTTTTATATGCTAGAATCAGTTTCTTTAAGCTAGCTTTAGTCTTTTCTGCACTAACTTTTGTTTTGTATAATAAAGCTTTGTGTCTTCCTGTCTTCCTGGATAGGAAGACACAGTGGAATCCAACCAAATGATAGCCAGAAAAGAAATAATGTTGATTACCTGCAACCCAGGCACCCTAAAATGTTTTTCCTGTATACTTGTTTTAGAAGAAACACATTTTCTCCCAGAATGGTAAGACTGGTGTAGAAGGGAAAGCTTAAAGGAGCCACAAAGTCCATGTATAGAGGTGGAAGAAGGTATACATCAGCAACAAGAACTTCAGCCACACCGTACAGTACCATACTAATATTAGATACACATCTCTTTTCAGCTAATGCTAGTCTTTTTTTATGCTAAATTAGCTTCTTGGTAATGTTTGTTTTTGTGCTAGCTAGTCTTTTTATGCATGTTTTATACGCTAGAATCAATTTCTTTAAGCTAGCTTTAGTCTTTTCTGCACTAACTTCTGTTTTGTATATAGCTACAAAAGCTTTGTGTCTTCCTGTCTTCCTGTCTTCCTGGATACGAAGACACAGTGGAGTCCAACCAAATGACAGTCAGAATAGAAAATAATGTTGATTACCTGCAACCCAGGCACCCTAAAATGTTGTTCCTGTATAACTGTTTGAGAAGAAACACATTTTCTCCCAGAAGGAGCCACAAAGTCCATGTAAAGAGGTGGAAGAAGGTATACATCAGCAACAAGACCTTCAACCACACCGTACAGTACCATGCTAATATTGGGTACATCTCTTTTCAGCTAATGTTAGTCTTTTTTATGCAAAATTAGGTTCTTGGTAATGTTTGTTTTTGTGCTAGCTAGTCTTTTTATGCATGTTTTATATGCTAGAATCAGTTTCTTTAAGCTAGCTTTAGTCTTTTCTGCACTAACTTTTGTTTTGTATATACAATTTTGTAAGCTAATGTTAGCCTTTTTTATATGCTTTTAGGTCTGTACTAAAAAGCATATTTTTTTCTGCCAACGTTAGTTTGTTATGAAAACATTAGTCCTTTTAAAGATAATGTTAGTCTATTTTATGCTAACTCTAGTTTGTTTATGCTAACATTAGACTACTGTGTTAGGTGCTACTAATAGGTACTAACCTTTTTTTCAGCTGATAGTCTTTTCTATGTTAACTTGGCTTTTTCTTAATGTTTGTTTTTCATGCTAACATTAGTTTCTTTAAGCTAGCTTTAGTCTTTTCCATGCTAACGTTTGTTTTGTATGTATTAGTTTTTTTTTAGCTAATGTTAATCTTGTTTTAATATGCTATTACATCTCTACTAAAAGGTATCTTTTTTTGTTTTGCCAAAGTTAGCTTGTCATAATAATGTTAATCTTTTTAAGAGATAGTGTTAGTCTGTTTTTCACATCTATTATGGGCTCTGTAAACATACAACCTTACTTTGATGAAGGTAGCATCTGTTATAGGTCAGAACAATGAGACTCACCAACAATAAATGTAATCCAGTATTTTACTAACAGGAGCTCAAGTTTAGTTTGTCCCTTCCAGCTGTTTGTAGGAGTTTTTCCTCTGAGTTTATTAAGTACCTGCAGCATTATCCATATGGGGAAAGAATGTTGTGGGTAATCAGTGTATTTAACCTGTGCAGTTTACCTGTCCACTGTTGGCATAGTCGTCGACTGTCAAGGAGAGATCCAGTCTTAACGCCAGACCGAAGTCACACAGTGCACACTCGTTCCTGCTCTTCACCACGATGTTGCTGCCCTTTAGGTCCCGATGGGCAACTGGAACCTACAGCAACACAGACAATCGGCAACAAGCACCGTCACAGAGCTGAATTTATGGTGCAAATGGAAAATAAGTCACCATAAAATCATTAGAGATGCAAATAAATCCACATCAGCACAGTTACAAATGTATCAATCAGCAAAAAGCAAAAGGAACTGATAGTAACCGGTACAACTGAATCTATCTTGTAGTCCGAAGGTGTTTTGAACAGTCAAACTCACACTGTCAACAATACAAGTTGCTTTCTGCTGGAGCTCAAAGGATTTTGAGTGAGCTTTTGAGGTTTTCCTACACCAGAACACAAATTGAAAGTTCTGCTTTCTCTTTGATTGGTTCTTTGCTGGACAGACACTTAATCACAATCAACAGTGATGGATTTCCAGCGTGTGAGTTTACCTTCGGTCCTCCACTGGGCGTTGTGTCGCTGTGGAGATGAGCTAATCCTTTAGCAATGCTGCTTGCCATGGCAACAAGTTCCTCCCAGCTCAGTATGTTCGAAGTGAGAAAGTCCTGCAGGTTTCCGAGGCTGTGATATGCCAGAACCAGCCAGTAGGACCGGAGGGCATGGCTTGACGGACCCCTTTCTTCAGCCGCCAGGAACTGAACCACATTTTCATGCTGCAGCTCCGGGTCGGAGAAGATGGAGCACTCGTTCCTCCAGGAGGCGTACTCCACGGCTGGAAACACCTTCACCGCCACGGTGTCGTAGCTGCTAACTCCGCCCCTCTCGGCCTCCAGCAGGCGACCCTTCCACACCTCAGCAAACCGCCCCTTCCCCACCAGCACCTCCAGCTTGATGGGCAGCAGTTCGGCCGGTTGGCCCTGCCAGTCTGTCACATCGCTGATGGTGTCATCATGAGGAGACGGCACTTTGGCGTTGTACTCGTCCCGTCCGCCTCCACATTCCCTCCCAGCGCCTCGACCCTGCAGGTCCAAAGCCTGATAGAGCTCCGGGGTGCGTTTGGTGGGCCAGTCAGGGCGCGCAGGAGGGCCCGGTTTGTCAGGGCGCCGAATGCGGTAGAAGTAGAAGGCAGCAGTGGCGACTAAGGCGACCAGGACAGGGGGCACCAAACTAACCACCACCACTGGGATCACGTCTCTACTGTGCAGCCTGGAGAAACCTGCAGGAACAGAGGAAAGGCTGACTTCCCATCCTTCATCTTATCATTTAAAATCCAAATATTTAACCCTCCTCCCTCTGTTCACCATTGGCTCCCTTGTCGAAGATGAGCTTGTCGTTACATTCGTGCTCGCCGTGACAGCCGCAGACCATCATGGCGCCCTCCTCGGCCGGCTGTTGGACCATGTGACACTCCCTGGTGGTGAAGTTCGGCAGCAGTCCAGGGTCGACGCCCTCCAGAGGCAGAGTCGGCTGGTGACACAAGGTTTGCACCGTCATCGTGTCGTTGGTTTTCCTCCTAGAGGTGCAGACGAACATATGACAAAAAATATAAAATGATGTGGTCAACCTGATTTAAAGAACAGTTTACAACAGAGGAAGTTTAGTAAACTCATTTTCTTTATTTTCAGTAGGCTCATATCGCCCAGAGAGAATATGGTAAGAAGAACTAATGAAAGGGTGGTGCTTCCGAGAGCTGATTTAAACCTCCTCCATAACAAGTTAGCTGTGTAGCATCAGTTACCAAACCAGTTACCACCTTTAAGACACTGAAAACTCTGACTTTAACCACAACCTACCTGCTAACAGATTAATCTCACTTCATAGTACAATCCCCTGTTGATGTTGCTGTTTTCTGTAATTTGAGAACTAACAGGACCCGAGTATCAAGCCTTGGGCAACTCCATGTTTTATTTTTAGTGCACAAAGTAACACAAAGTTGAACAATGTACCAGAAACACCCATATTATATTACACTAATAAATCTGCTACTTTATACTTGTACTCCAATATATATATATATATGTTTTAATGCACTAAGATCTAATGCCAACCACAAAGAACACCAAATCACCACAAAGAGACACAGAACAAACCCCAATAAGACACAAAAAGCCACAACAACGAAGACCAACAAAATAGCTTTAAAGATATTACTAAAGTTAATAATGTCTGTGCCATCCCAAAGTGCAGTCACAAGTCAGATTGTTGTACTGTACTGTATGTTTTTAAACATTAAACGAAAAAGTCTCAGCAGTTGACAACTAAATGTAAAGTGATAAGCAGCAAAAAAAATCTAGTCAAGTAGAGGAAGATGGAACAAAAGTAGCCCAAACCTTTACTTAATTAAATGTAATGTGTTATTTTGCACCACTGATGTTGAGTAAGATGAAACTGGTGTAGTGCAGCTCAAACATTGTTTCTGACCGTGAATCTAAAGTTTGCCTCGAGTAAACTATTGTTTTCCTCCCCTCTTTTCTTCTGTCAGTTTCTTCTTATCACTGGTTTCCTGCAAAACGCTGGGAGGGTCGGCTGGCTGACGCGAACAGGAAATGAGAGGGGGAGCAGCGAGGGGGGATCCCAGCGTAGGACTGCTATCCAAACATAAGCACCAATCAGCAGAAACTTTCCAGTCATAAAGAAAAGCTGTGGCAGGAGGCTGGTGTGAAGGTCTGACGCTGCGGAGCTTCTTTCTAATGTAAAAAAAAAAACTGTGTCCAAGCAAATATGAAAAAACCCGTCATATGTTTTTCTTTTCTTTCCTGCAACAGTAGCAAGTCAAGAGAAATCACTTCAGGATGTTTCATAATGCTGATCAGCAGCATATTGAAGAGGCTCAGCTGTACTGTTTCTGTTCTCTGCTGGCTGAGCTGAAGGATAACAATGAGTGCATGGTGATGTTCCAGCATTTTTATGGACACTAAAGGCTTCAGGACACACTGTAGTGTGATTTTATTTCACAAAAACAATGTCACAACACTCTAAATCTCCAGAAAATCCACCAGAGTCAAGACAAAACTGAGTAGAAGTAAAAAATTCTGATTCAACAGTGAAGCAGGAACAATGGTGAAACTAAAAATGTAATGTACATATGTACAGTTTTGAGGTACTTCTTCCTTTCT
>OMNN01084538.1:0-12787 GCA_900302755.1 Chromis chromis
TTAAAAAGCAAGACAGAACAGGATAGCAACTTGTAAGATAAAATGTTAAAATAAAATAAATACAAATATTCCAAAGTGTTGCTGTGCCACTGTAAAGGTCATTTAAAGGGTATGGGGTATTTAAAGATGTTACACATTTTAAGTTTCTGGTCATTTCTTGTGTTCCTCCATTTTGTCTGTTTATTGTCCTTGTTTGTCTTTCTGGTAACAGTTGAGCTGCATTTTAAAACAGCCGTGGTGCAGAACCAGAGAAGCAGCAGAGTATCGGGTTTAACTTTACAACGCTCTGAAAAAGAGCCTCAGTAATTTTCTGCACATTATTCACACCCTTTAAACAAAGACTCCTCACTCATGACACATCACCATTTTGGAAAACAAATTATGAGCCTGGCTTTTTTTTTTTTTCTTCTTTTTTTTTTATGGACGTGAAAAGAAAAGTGTGCAGCAGCTTGTGTGCGTGGGAATGGAGTTAATATTAAGTGGTCACGGCATCACGGTGGGTAGAGCTGGCAGCGCCTTTACTGTCCAAATTAAAACAGCAGAAATCACCACAACAATTGAGAACAGATTTTCACCAAGGTGCCTTAATGACATTGTCAAACCCCTTATTCTGCAAACACACTAATACACACACACACATACACTGAAAATGCAACACATGCCATCACTAATGATCTTCTAGCTCAAAGCTTCGGGGCTATCTCATCAGCAAACAGGTTGTAATTCATAACATATTCATTTAAATGTGAGTGTGTGTGTTGGGGTGTATACATTGATGTGTGTATATATATGTGTGTGTGTGTGTCTAGTAGGCATCAGAAAACACACACCCGCTGTTCCAGTCTGTTTCCTCCCCATAAAAAGCAACACTTAGCACTTCATTCTCAAGCAGTTCTGACAACATTATACAGGTTAGTTTAAGAGAAGAGAGGAAAAAAAACAAAGCCAGAGAAACCAAGAGAAGAAAAAAGAGAGAGAAAAAAAACGGAAGCCTGGTCACTCAGCTGGGAATATTCAGAGAATTGTTTTTAACGAGTTAAATAAATTCTCCCACAAATGAGGTGAGGGAAGGAGAGTGGAGAGAGGGAGGTGAAATTGAAGTGAGCGGTTGGCGTGGTGTTGGGAATATTTTACAAGCTGCATTAATGGCTGTTCTTAAAACGCAGCTATTAAGAAACGGCCGTAATGTTGTATATCATGGGCGATTATGTTCGCATACACAGGCTTACGCAGCTAAACACTCTCTCATTACGCACACATACACAGGGAACGCGCAGGCCAAGGCACTTAAAACGTGTGCTGCTCCAACACCTTTTGTGTAAATAGCAGCTTCCTCCTGCCCAAACAAACTGCACCTCCAGAATGCACAATGCGGCCATTCACTGCGGATCATTGTGGAACTGGGTCAGAAAACGCTAAATTTACACGACGACGCAGGCCAGCCAGAGTTGTGTTCGTCCTGTTTACTGTCGTGGCTGGATGTCGGCGCACGTGGCGGCGTTCTGGCACCGAGAGACCGAATGTGAGGCCCGTGTGTGGCTGCCAGATTCAGTTGGGTTTCTGGAAGAATTAGCTGCAGTTTGTCAGGTCGGGTTAGCTTCGGTTCAGTGTCGGCTCCAGGTTCAACTCAAGAATACTTTTACCACCTGGGAGTGGCAGTACATCTGATTTCATAATGATTTGAAGCTAGAGTGCAGGAGTTTTAAATATATATATCCACATTTGTTACTTTCAAAACCCTTACCAAATGTGTTTCACCGCATACTGGAGTTTTTAATCTGGTGTGTGTGGTGACATTCCTGCCATACCAGTAATGGTGCTTTCAAATCAGCCAGCAGAAACTGATTTGCAAGAGCTAAAGAAGCGATGAAGAGGCGACTGCAAATACAGAAGTATCACAAGGCCAATGAATTCATGAACGGTTTCTGATGCTCCCAAAAAAACTGAAGCTTGGCATTTAAAAGAAGAATTACAATCTAATAAAGGAAGCGATCGAAGGCGAGGCAAATGTCATAAGCACAAGTCGACAGTGTTTGTGTAGCTACTCTCTTTGTCAAAAGGGGGAGACAAAAGCTTTGCACTGCAGGTTTAAAAATAAAACTATTTAAAGCAGTGTTTTTGGAAATAGATTATATGTTTTCTTTCTGTTCAACAGTTAGCCGTAAACACCACTCACATGTTGCTAACACCATAGACTGTATATAAAAGATGGATGTAGCAACCATATAGTTGACCATTGATTTGTGTACTATCGTTTGGAATTTGGCCGTCACCATCTGGGTCTTTTGAAACCAAATGTGTTGAATAAGTTGTGGATCTGACATCTACACTATATGCACCAATCTGGTAGTGACTTGTCAGTCACAAGACTCTTTTCCAACCCATTTTCAGAGAAGAAAAAAGCAATTCAGGTTTGGTATTTCTGAGGAGCACTAAAAAAAGGTCTCGGCTCTGGTTGGTTAAACTCTAAGACAACAAGAGCCATTTTTCTGCCCTCTCGATGTCCTTGTTGAGTCGCTGTCTCTCCTTTTCTAACATCGCCATCAACAATGTAAAATTAACCATGAAGGGTAAAATAATGCACTTCCATTGCTCAATCTCCATAACGTCCATAAATTATTTGTCATTGTTTTGACGTACTCAGATTTGGCGTTGCACTTGAAGCTCTTAGATCCTACTCAATGATGGAAACACAAAGCCCAAAAAGGACAATTGTGGGGCCTTACCCGAGTTTCTGCAGTGGAAAGTTGCCTTATTTTACTCTGAATGGGACAATAATGTACAAAATGAACACCATATTGTATTGAAGGAGACTTGTGTCTAACAATTGAGACCATAAACTTATTATGGAAATGTTTACTGAGGTAGCAAATCAAGTGAGAAGTTGGGTAATTTTCTCATAGACTTCTAAACATTCTTTGTAACCAGAGGAGTCGCCCCCTGCTGGCTCTTGGAAAGAATGCAATTTTAAGTTGCTTCCATGTTAACTTCACTTTTCAGACCTGGAGGCTACAACTATCTTTTATATACACTACCTTAGCCTGCTTAGCTGAGCAAGACTGTAAGCAGGCGCTAACAGCTAGTCTGGCCTGCTAAGTTAAAGCAATCTCCTCTACAGCTCACTAATTGAGACAATGCAGTTTAAACAATATATATCTGACTTTTTGGCATCCTAAAAGTGACAAAACTCTTGTTCACCAAGAAATACAGTCCATAATAATCCCCTGAAACCACATTTTTCCCTTTTAAATTCTGTTTTTGTACACATTAAGCAACCCATCTTCAATTATAAGGATTACAGGTGCGTATTTTTTCATATATTTGAAGATTGACAATAGAGCTCTTTCCCCTCCTGCTTCCTTATGCTAAGCTACACTAATTGCTTCCTGGCTCCGGCGCTGCAATTTATGCACCGACACGAGGGTCAATACAGTTTTATCCTATTATAAATAGGCCCCACTGTGTATTTACTGTCCTCCCAGTGAAAACACATCACACACTGGCCTTAGAAAGTCTGCAACACCCCTGCATTATTTCCTCCCGCAGCTACTTCTGAAAAAGCTTTATTGAACTGGCAGAGGGATCACTGGAAAAGGATCTGATTGTATTTCTAAGTTATAATCCATGAATCATGTGTATATGAGAACAGAAGGGTTGGAAATATTAAGACATCAGACGGTATGGAGCTGAATATTTTCTTTGTTATTCTAGGCGCCAGGGCTTGCTCCTAGAGGAAGTGGCGGGCATTGTGGTCAGTAGCTGAGTACAGTATGGAATAGACCCAGTGTGTGTGTGTTGTGTGTGTGTGTTTCTATGTGTGTGTGTGTGTCCTGAGTGCTGATCGGAGGTGTGGCCATCAGTCTGTCGAGCTTCTTTCTGCTTTTCGCTCCTCCTTCTTCACTTTCTGCAGCGCTGCAGTCTCAAAAAACTCCAATTAAAGTAATAAACCGCACTAAAACACACACACACACACACTCACACGTTTCCCTAAGCAAAAACAAATAACACACATATTTGTGCACACAGGTAAGCACACATGCACAAAAACACACACACACACACACACACACACTCAGTTCCTGCCCCCCTCCCGGTTAAATATCCTGGTTATTAAGCAGAAATGTGCTACAGATTTCTGAGGCTCTGTGTGCGACACATCTGGCCTGGGCCTTCAGGAAACGACTGGTTCACTTCACTCTTGTCATCACCTTCCAACACGTTTCTTTCACATTTCAATTTGGGAGCGGCACAGCAGGCGACTGCAGCACAACACACATCTGCGCGCACATGCACAACGACGCACATCTGGGCGCAGACACACACACACGGTCCACATTAGCGACAGTGGGAGTGCACTTTTTGCTGTTACAACGCTCCATTTTCAGCCTCTCAGCTCCAAGGGGTGGGCTCTTTTTCATCCCCTTTTTCTTTCTGCGTTTCTATCAGACTCCTCTCTCTCTCTCTCGCTCCCCGTCAGTGTTTTGTTGACAGTAGAAAACCTCTAAACCACCCGTGACACAAACTCCCATTTCAGGCTTGGTCGGGATTGTGTGGGATTAGCAGGGTGCGATGGACTGAGGCTCTGGGAAAGACATTTTTTATGGATGTGTGTGTGTTTGATCTGCAACATTAGCCTTAAGGCAGCACAAATGGACTTTATAGTCGGTGAAATCTAAAACAAAAAGTGGACTTCTTGTCCAGAACTCAACACCAGCAGATTGAGTTTGATAAGCTGGACAGTTTAAGTCAGTTGATACCTTTAGCTTTGTGTGTTAATGTTATATCATCGTGGGAATTTTACCTATCTGAGAAGACAATTACAGACAAATCACACATATTTTTCCAAATTCTGACACTCATCAAATTAAAATGGAATGAAGCAATTTTGTGTTCCCATCTCTAAAGTTGTATATCCGACAGTAGTGTAGATCCGTCTTGGTCTTGAGGCCACTTTTTGAAGGTTTCGGTCTCGTCTTGGAAACGACTGAGGATTTTATTTCAAGACTGGTCAAGACCACAACTGCCTGGAGATCATTAAATTGCCCGTGCATTGTTTGATTTATTTGTTAACATCATTACAGTGATTGGATATAAAACTTGATGCTTCAAATGCTTCCAATAGTCTGCTTTCCACTGCTGGAGGTTGTGGGCTGTTTTGAGGGCGGCATGAACCTTTCCCAATGCAATAACCGCCTCTGTAGAACCTCTTTAAAGGGAGAAAACTGTACCTACTCCAGGGTAGGTAGTGATGGGCAGCCCTGAAACACAGCTGTGAGGGTCTGGACGCTGATTAATTAAACTTTCCCACCATTTTTTTATGCCTTCATTTGGGTAACATTGCTTCTCTAATGTTTACCATAAACAACCAAAAACACTATATAACTAACTAACATAACAAATCTACATTGTTCTATTTCGTACGTGCTCATGGAACTGGAGTTACGTCCACTAACTACTATTTGTCATTATTTTGCCACAAAGTTAATTATCGCGGTCAAAGCAATTAAATTGTACACTGCAATGGAAACAGGAAGGCTTGATTGTGGCGCCACCTTTGCACCTTCCCAGAGTTCCTGCAGTGAAAAGTTGTCTAATAACTCAGCTCATTTCTAATTCGGAGATTTAGTTATCGTTAACGTCTGTCATCCTCCCTGCTTCAGTTCAAACGCTCTCAAAGACAGTAAGTGCAGGAGATAGGACAAGATGTGACTGTCATGCCATGAACCTAAAAGAGTTTGTCCGCAAAACAGCATCCGTGAGAAAATTCTAGTTAAAGTCTGCAGTGCTGTTCTTATGAGACAACTGGGATCACGTCAAACTGTTACTGGCCCTTATAATGTAAGAATAAAGAAAGATAAGCCTAATGTAAGCGGTGCTAACAAAGCTAGGCAGCTAACATTAGCATCTGCCTCTGTACCAAAACTCTTTATAAACCTCGTAAAGCCTCACAAGGAGATTTAGCAAATATTAGCTGTGCATATTAAGTTCAGTTTATTTGTATTTGCAGAGACAGTGCTCAATTAAAAGTATTTGCACCAGAGTTAGCTAGTGGCTAATTTGCATCTGTTGTCCCTGGGCAGGTCGGGTTGTTTCAGGGCACAAGCTTCAGTGGTAAAGTGTGTCATATTGTTTTGCATTGGTCTGACCCTAGTCTTGACTTGGTCTGAACCTCTCAAAGTCTTGGTCTTGTCTCGGTACACTCTGGTCTTGGTAGTTTTGACTACAACACTGCCTGAGAGTGTGGATAAAGCTTTAAAGCAACACTAGAGCATCATGTGGAGACACAAAATGTCCATACAAAGGGCTAACTGAGCAGTAAAATGAATAAATGTCATGTGACAAAAAGCCTAGTCAAACATTTTTGGGCAGCTGAGGTGACACTGTGGTAGAAGTTATTGTAAATTCATGACTTCAGTATTTAAAACCACGACTCTTTAGCGTTTCAAATGTGGGGAAAGTGATGTTGCAGACAATATTTCCTGACACTGAATGCTTCAGTATCTCCACTCTGTCTTTGTCTAGACCAGGCAGCCTTAACGCAGTGTTATTTAATTTTTTTTGGCCTTTCTTCATTTCAGTTTTTCTTGGCACTCGACATTTTCACAAAACATACTTCCCCAAACTGTTTAGAGAAGTAATACAGCACAATTTTTCTGGTTGAATTCAGCGCTGAAGCAACCCGATCTCATTGAAATGCGTCTGTGGTTAGCGATGGTTTGGTGTACAGTCTGCTGTCACAATATGTGATGTGGGAGACACACGGCTTAAAGCATTAAAGCACCGCTCACTGTTTGTCTGTTTAGAAACCATGGAGAACATTTCCAATCAGCATCATTGCAGCGCAGACCACAGAACATGAGAGTCTGAAACCACAGCAACATGCAGGCGCTGACTGATGACACGCTACGCCTGCCTCGCCGCACTGACTGATGATGACACGAGGAAGTGATGGCAGAGCGTCACTGACAGACGATGACACATCAAGGAGTTTGCTGCCACTTATGAAGTCATCAGGGACTGACGGAGCCACCCTTTGACCTAAAGACAAAACTAGAAAAGAATTAGACAGTGAGAGCACCACAACATGGTCCAAACCTGCAAAATCTAATGAGAAACTTTATTTTTTAATGTTTGCTAATTGAAATCATATCTTCTTGTGTGCTTGTCTGACCTTGGGCATTTGTTTTTGCCTCTTTTTCACTCCCTTGCGAGTCCATCCATGCATGCAGTTACACAACATCAGTCGACGATGTTTACTTCGTCGCAGGAGTTTTATTTTGCGAGCTGACTCACTTTCCCTCGAGCTGCATCGTTCACTTCGGTTAATTATTTCCTACAGTTCCCCCAAACAAAGTGTTGCGCACTTGTTTCTCTCAGCTGTGGGTTATAGATGCAGGTGGAGAATGTGAAACCTTGTAAAGCAACAGAGAGAGACGTGACAGTTGGCAGTGCTTTTACTTTGTCAGACTCTTCCTCAACACTTTGCAAAACCTTTACCTTGAAATTAACTCATATTTCTGGTTTTGATCAGGAGAAATCTGCTTTTCAGAGGTGCAGAAAAAGAGAAAAGGTGGGGAGTTTGGAAAAAGAGACACACGAAGGCCTCTTTTCTGTTCATCTGCTAATAAATTCTTTCCTTGAGTAGTTGGATTTGTAAAAGCAGTGACGTTGCATCAGTGTGTTACGTCCACTGGAGGGCAGACAGGGACAGCAGCTCTGGAAAAACTAACACACAATGCCTCTAACTGACTGCATTGACTCTATAGTGTAATATCATATTATATATGCAATATACAAACATGTTGTAGCACATCCTTTTGGTCCAATAGGAAAATATGATATGATACTTGCATTGGGAAATGGTTCCCTATCAAATAAACCATAAATAAATAGGTAGAATAATAGCAGCTCACAGTCTTTAGATCAGTGACCACAAAACACTCCTAAGGACAGTTAAAACTCCTCTAATACAACACAATAAATCTATTCTATATCATCATTGTGTTTGGCTTTATTAGTTCAATTAACAGATCTCAGTTGGTGTTCAATGTTAAATGTGAATCAAGCATTAAAACACTAAATATAACAACCATTTTTTGCAGCAGTTGCCCAGTAGTTTATTATATATTTCACGTATTTCAGCCTAGAGACCAGAAAAAGTATATAGTTGCATGTATGAGGCATCATGCAGATTGTTAAATCTACGAATCCGATCTAATGTCTGGTTCTTCACATCCATCCACTTGTTATGTAACATGTGGTTAATGTTGTGAAACCCGGATCTTTTCCTAAAACTAACCCAATAGTTTTGGTGCCTAAACTTAACCAAATAACAAGTTAAAAACCAGACTTGTGTTAGAAAATAAAACTAAAAATAATAACAGTGTGACACGGAACTCAAACCTCAGTCTCCTGGATGAAAGTCACGCAGCTTAAACCACTTTCAGCCTCTGTGTGAGGCTCTTTTAAACAAAGAAAAAACCCATAGATTATATACATATATATCTAATATTGGCACTTCTGGCTCTGCACATCTCTGAGGTGCCAGCATGTTGTGACAAAACAGCAGTATTGATTGATATTGTTAATTAATGTAATGTTTATGCAGTAAATCAGACTGTTTTGTAACAACTGATAACTTATTGGGCTCTATATTTGTCATATGTTATAATTAGCAGTCTCTTTCACATACTCCAGAATGTAAGTATCATAGTTACTGCATATTTATTATTTTAATGGTTTGCATAATCCCAGACTTTGTGCATTTTTTTACTTTAATCATGCTCTGGAATCATTTAACTACATAACAGCAACATGTACCTTGTGGTCCCTGTCTTATAATCAAAATGTCGGCTTGTTCCTTGCGACAGGTTTTATCTTTAGGTGGTAATCAGGTTGTCAAATATAAACCGAACAGCCACAACATCAACACCACCTGCTTGACATTGTGTAGATCCCCCCTGATGCGGACTAAACAGCTCTGACCTCTGGAGGTGTCCTGCGCAATCCAGTCAAAATTACGTTCCTATACAACCTAAACTGCATTCTTAATCAGGTTTTGAAAGCAACATTGTCGCTCATTTTCAAGCAACCAATCATATATTAGATGGGCAGGACTTGGCACCTTGGTAACCCAGAAAATGGAGGGGACGCTTCAAACATGTTGTGAAAGAGTCATATTTTAAACAAAACCATGATATTTTTCTTAAAACTAACCAAATAATATTGATGCCAAACCTTAACCAAGCTCCTAACATTAAGAAAAATGTCTAACAATAAAAAAGTGTCTAACAAAGGGTGTTCTTAAACCCAACCACGTAGTCTTTATGCCTAAACCTAACCAGAAATCAAGTTAAAACCAAAAGTAAACAATAACAGAAAACAAAAACTTATTTCTGGGACAAATCCATCAAGGGACACAAAGTCTGGTCTTCTTTGTAATGTCTGGTTTTTGCCACCTACAACCCTTTCTTCCTGCTAATGCAGACTTTGCTGCTCTTATAAACTGGGCACCTTTCCTACCAGGTTACAGGTTACGTTTCTTTCTTTCTTTGAACCCAGTTTGTCCTTTGGTGTCTGGCACTGGGATGTTGGCAGATGTAGATTGCAAGGTGGGTAGTCCATTAATCAGACTTCTTCGGCGCATCCCGTGATTGCTCAATCTGATCGGGACCTGGGGAGTTTGGAGGCCGGGCCAACACCTCTGGCTCTTGGTTGAGTTCCTCGACTTGTTCCTGAGCAGTTTTTGCAGTCGCATTGTGCACATTGTCTTGTTGGGGGTTGAAATAAGGGGATGTGGTTGGTCTAGAACAATGTCTAGATGGGTGGTAGATGCCAAAGTAACATCTACATGAGTGCCAGGACCCAAAGCTTCCCAGCAGAACATTGCATTGTTGCAAATTGATCAATGTTGTTCACTTTACCTGTCAGTTGTGGTTAATTGGTGTAATAAATGACTTTAATCTCATCATTTTTGTCCTAAAATACAACAAAACGTACCAATTTTGAAACTCACTAATAACGTTTTCATGACAACAAAGCTTGAATGTCTGCAATAAAGCATTTGACGAAAGCAAAAGGACATTTAAGAGACTCAGTGCTGCTCATCCACTGAATTCTAACTTTTATGAAACACTCTACAAACTACGACTGCGAAGTGCATCAAGCTGCGGCACCAAAAGGATCTCGTTTTTTAAAGTTTAGCTCCCTTTTTGCACGAATGTGACGGAGTAGGAGAAGAAATGAAAGAGAAAGAATAGGAACCAGAAAGAGGGATGGTGAGAGGGTGGGGGTCGACTCTGTCTGTTCTAGTGTGGTTTCGGGGAGTTATTTGGTGTTAAAATATGCCTTAATGGTTGCTGGGGATCCATTTATTACAGGCAGGAAGCAGAAGGGGGTTTCTCTTCTCATTTAATGTGACCGCCGAGAAGCTCGCCAAGTCCTACAGGCAAGCCAGCATTCCTGTGCACCAACGCCACACACACACTCACACACACACTCACACACACACACAGTGGACTATGTATACACTCATAATTATACTGTACGGCATGTAAATTAAGTTTATACATGCACGTGTGTGGATGCAAAGTCGCATAATCTCAGAAAAAACACACACACACAAAAAATCGCAGTACTTTTAGCTTACGAATATGTGTGCGCTCATAAAAACGCACACACAAATAGACTGTGGTCTCTGGCAGTGAGAATGACCTTTTCTGAACCATGGAAACACACACATTAACGCACACACACACAAAGAAAAAGCCTCCGCTGCAAAACATTTAAGCATGGCAGAGCTGAGGTTATATAAAAAGTCTCTCGAGGGCTTATTAATTCACATTTGTTTTGCAGTATTGAAGCTCGGTTTCTCTCCTTCTCACTCATCCCGTCTTATAGCTTTTTTCCCGCTCACTTCCGGTTCTTCGTTTTCTCATTCGCCTCTTCCCTCTGCCACTCTTCCTCCCTCATGTCTTTCTTCCTCTGTGCTCGTCCACCTCAGAGCCAGATACAGCTTGACACCCTTCCTTGGCATTAGCGAGGGTGCGTTAACACCTTCTCCTGCACGGTCGCCAAGGCCTTAAGACCCTTTTATGAAGTGTAGGACTCCTGGCATATGAGCGCACGTGAAGATTAAGACGTGAGATTTTGCCCCCGAGTAGGAAAATTAATGATTTTCTTGAAAGGGTTTGGGTTGGTCTTTTCACAGCATTTTGAATTCTACTGATGTGAAACCACTAATAGCAGCCTGCCTCTCTGTTCTGTGGCTCATTTCGGAATATTCGGGAAAAACTGTTGACACCAGTGTATTTATGTGTCTTTTATGTCGTTTCTGCTCAGACGGTTTGGATCTTAGTCGGTCCGTGTCGCTGATTGCATCTCAGAGAGTGTTTTAAAACGCTGGCATGGTCGCCTACTGGGAGGAAAATGGTCGACTAAGTGTTTTGATTGCGAGTTTAAAGGCGCCTAAGTGTGTAAAAGACTTCGGTGGCTGCCGCAGTAGCGCATTCGGTCCGAACGCCAAATCGAATTATGCAGTATCAACATGTTTAAAGCAAAGGTAACTCTAGAGGCCTCAATTGGTCACTACAGCCGCTCAGTTAAAGGTTGTGTAAGGTGGAGTGTGTGTGTGTGTGTTCGAGGGAGTGTGAGCGGATTGGGTTACACGGCGGATATAAGCCTCTATCCCTGCTTTCATCAGCTGAGTGAGGAAGAATCGAGCGGCAACACGGTGCAATCTGACCCCGACGTGCACACACACGTGCACTTTGATACACACAGTAGCAGGGGGAAAAAAAGCAGACGTACTTCAAGGCTGACCGTCAGCTACAAACTTCACCGCTGCGTTTCATCGACCACCACCGTCATGGCATGTGGTTCTATAGCTCTGGTCACTTTAGCTGGTATTCATATCAGCAAGTCACTTAAAGACCTTAGAATTCCTATTTATACCTGAATGAATGAGCATTATCGTTCAAGCTAACTATTCAGGTACAATTAAAAAAAAACACCTTGCAGTTGAATAATGGAAAGAAAAGGGATTTTGCAGAACATTAAGACGTCTCACTGAAGTTGACCTTTCACATTTTGAATATAAAACATCCTCACTTTATCACTTTCTCATATTAGGAGCCTTATCTCTTGAAAAATACTCTGTAAACTTGTACATTCTCAGGTGAATAATAATCACATTCCTGCATAATTTTAAATTTTCTTTTACTTTTTATTGCTCTTAGAATTCCTTAGATTTACTACACTTGCTGTTAATTTGACTTGTAACACTTGCACCTTATTTTTCTTGTAATACTCATTGTCTAATGACTTGTAACAGTTACTTTATTTATTTTAATCTCTTTATCCTTCTTTCTTATCCTTTTTTTTCTACATGTTAGTGTTTACTGCAATGCACCACAACACCAAGTCAAATTATGTGAAAATCTACTTGGCAATAAACTAATTCTGATTCTGAAATACCATTTCTATCCAGCTAAAATGCACTGTCAATTACGATTTGACAGAAACCTTTTTCTCTCAGATTCAATTTGTTTGTGACTTACCATAAATACATTTCTAATCAACATATTTTAACCAGTCATATATTAGATGGATCAGGACTTGTCACCCTGGTCATCCAGAAAATGCAGGAGAAGTTTTAAACATGTTGTGATAGGATTGTATTTTAACCCAAAGCATGATATTTTTCAACACCTTACCAAGTAGTTTTGTTGCTTAAATTCCAAACAAAAAGTGAGCAGAAACAAAACCTCTCAAGTCTAAGGATGATGAT
>OMNN01084542.1:0-22940 GCA_900302755.1 Chromis chromis
TCAATCATTAAAATTTGACATTGTGTATGTGTTATTCGGGGGGGGGGGCTCGTTCGGTACCACCACAGCTGAAAAAATTTCTAGGGGAAACACTGCTGCAATATAAAGTCCTGCACTTCTATGGAAATAGGATAACCATCTCAAGAATGACATGACATATACACCAATCAGCCACACATTCTGACCACTGACAGGTGAAGTGAATAACATTGATCATATTGGTACTATGTGGTGTTCTGATGGAAAACCTTGGATTTTAACATCCGTGTTGATGAGACTTAGACACCCGAATAAACATTGTCCCAGAACAAGCACACTCCCTCATGCAAATGGAAATCCCAAATGTCACTGGCCTACCCCCGCAGGAAAATGCACCCCACCACATGGCAACAATATCAAACAATCAGGAACATCTTGAGGAACATGACAATGGCCCAAGATGTTGATTTGACCTCCAACTTCCTATAGCCCATTCTGATCAAGCATCAACAGGATGCAGTTGAACACGTTTGATTGACAGAGGCCCCACTGCACAAGCCAGAGTACCCAAAGGATCCACTGCCAACGTCCTGGTGCCAGACCCCATAGGACACCCTGAGAGGTCCTCTTGTCCATGCCCAATGGTTCAGAAAATTTTTGGCCACATAAGGGGGACCAACACAATATTAGGCAGGTGGTCATAATGTTATGCCTGATCGGTGTATATGCACTATGAAAATTAAAATATCAGAAATCATAAAGGATAAATTATGAGAGCATTTTTTTTATATAAATGTGATTTATGGGATTATAGTGTAGAAAGTGCCCACGGGTGTTACCAATACTGGAAAATATTGCTGATTTTACATACTATAGATATTTTCCTATTTACATTTTTAATTTGCTTCCATCCTTGTCTCCTATGTGCTCTGTGATGTGTTCATCCTAGTTCAGCCACTGAACTTTTGTCACATGACTGTTGAATACAGTTGAATAACGAATAATGACTTTGTTTTTGTGTCTAGAAGCGCAATTTTTATTTTTATCTTTTTATTTTAAATCTGGTTAAAGGAAATGGTTTATAATACAAAGTGATTCTTTTGAAGTTCAAATTTGCTTAAATGGAATGGCACATCACAGTTGAGTACATCAAGGGCCATCAGAAAGGTTGAAAATCTGACAATTTTTTTTCAGTTTTTACAGTTTCTTGCTCCAAAAAGTGGTGCCATATGGGCAATTTATTTTAAAACTAACATGCCTTTCAATGCTACCAGTAGGCGTTGGTGTTTAGAGGGTTAACTTTGTACTCCTACATCATTGTCAGACATAGACTGCATGTGTAAGTATCAAAAGTGATGCTGCCACAGCATTATTAAAAATTTGGCCCCTACTTACCCACAATGCAAATCTGTCAAAAGTGCAGTTGGAGGTGTATTATGCTCGTAACTAATTTAGCCTCGAGCTACCAGCCTCAAGCAGAGGTGAGGATCAGACACCAGAGGTCTGCTGAGCTCATTTGTTTTTAACTCCACACACAGATTTTGTTTATTTTTGGAGATGTAGTCTTCAGCTCCAACCAGAGGACATTTATCAGATTGTGTTCCATTTCCTCTGTATAAGCATCTTTATTTGCTCTTTTATTTCTAAACTTATACGCCCTCCTCCTTTCTCCTCCATTTCCTTCATTAACTTTCTCTTTTCTTCTTCCTTCAGGCGTCTTTGTTTTGCTTTTCCGTATTATTTGCTTGTCACCCAGCTTGTACTTGTTATTTCATATCTCCTCTCTAAGTTTATTTTCTATTTTCGGTTTCATATTCAAGTCCACCATCCACCTCAGAGCCTTTTCTACCTTTCTCACCCTCCTTCTCATTTCTTCATGCGCTTTCCACTTTCATCTGCCTTCACCTTGCTCACAATCCACTCGTGCCCTTTTTTGTGCCTTTTTCAGAAGATCAAATATTGGACATCGATAACCATCACCTCCCACAATGATATTTGATTCCCTCTAACCTTCTCGGTCCACACTGCAGCCTTTTCTTTTTAATTCTGCTTTTCTCCTTCTCTTTCTCATTTTTATTCCTCCTTTTCTACTTGCACATTTAATCTTTTCTTTTTGTACAACTTGAAACCATTTCTACAAAACATGAAATGAATAAGACTGTTAAAGCAAACATATAAAGGGGCAAACAGAAAACCTTTTGCGTTCAATGTCACAGATTGCACTTTATGACACTGTCATTTAGTAGTTATATAGAGAAAACATTTAAAACGGTGGAGGAATATTTGACATGCACTTGTGCCAGCTCTAAGGGTGGGAAAAGGTATACTGTAGTAACATTATGTCACATACTTGCTTGTAGACTTTTGCATAGACCAATGAACAAAACTTTGCAGATACACATCTGTATTGTGTATCTGCAAAGTTGCACAATACAGATGTTCTGTCTACCGTTACTTGTGGACAGTGTCAAAAATATACGGAACAACCAGAAATGTAGGCTACTTTTGTTCATGTTTTTGTTGTTGGTGGTGCTTTTTTTTCACCCACAAAAGACAGAAGTCATAGTGGACAAAGAACGTGAAAATGCATCAACATTTGGGAGCAATATTGGCAAGAATGTGCTTATGTGAACCATAGACTGTATCTAAAGATAGCCAAACTATTTGGGGGATGTGCAGGGCTAAAATGATTGTACTAACATGCTAAAATGCAAACATTTACTTGTGCCATGTACTGGTGATATAGTTGAACCATAGATTGTAATTAAAGATTGACAAATCCTCCCTGACGTCACTCATAGGTTTTCTAAAAAGCGATTTTGATGCTCAGTGTAGAGGCTCCAACCATCTCCAATGTGCTGAAGTTCTTCTAACTCCTGTCTAATCCAAAAATGAAACGAAAAGGTGGAGCGTGAATGGAGCCGACGGGCCATGCATTGTCCCATTAAGGCACCTACCTGTCACTAAAAGCAGAGACCCCATTAATTCTGCATATCTTTAAGCCTTAATACAATTTAAATGAGTGAGTTAAATAAACATTTGCCACCTGTACAGGTTTCATAAACATTTTTTAAAATTAGATATAGAGACTCAAACCTTTTACTGTACCAGGTTGTAAACATGTTTACTTCTGCTCTAAAGTTGGGAGTTTTAACATGGGGGTCTATGGGATTGACTCACTTTGAGGGCAGCCTCAAGTGACCATTGTAGGAACTGCAACCATTTTTTTCCTGTTTATTCTCCTAGTTTCCTTCAGTGTTTGTTTTTTGGGCCTTTCCTGTTGGCTTTATTGATCGGTTCTGGAGGTTACTACTTCACATGAACTTTGCTGTGCTTATTCCTTTTCAAGTTCAAGCCAATTTGAACCAATCAGCATTTAACTTATGCACAGTGTCATCTTCAAGGGTTGACGTGCTGTTGGCTTGTCCAAGTACTGCACACAAGCACATCTCAGTGCTGGTTGAATTCTCATAATTGTTCACTTGACGTCTAGCCATCATCTCCTCAACAATAAATGACACAAATATTGACCAACAAAAATGCCGTTTATGCTTCTGTTAGACTTTTGGAAAGTAGCACAAGTGGAAGTCATAGTTTCACCACAAATTACTTCAGTAACCAGCTGACAAGATTGAGGTTGTGCTCAAAGGAAGAAAACCAGATTGTGTACATGCATAAGTAACAGCAGAACGAGGCCCGAGGTGCATCAACTTGTACAGTTTTTCCCTCACCTCGGTTCCTTTTCCTTCCTCGCTGCTCCCCGGCTTATCTTCCCAAAACTAATTTAGCCTCCTCATTCCATCCTCTCACACTGTTTAATGCATTTATCCCACTCAACTCAGCAAATCCTGTCCCCTGCAGTGCATTTCCTTCATATAACATGCACATTTCCAAATCGACTCCATTATGTATTTAGATGTCTCTATTTCCTCTGTTTTTTTCAGTCCTCCTACACCATCTGTTCCAGAAACTCATCCCAAAAACTCAGCTCGTGGTCTCATTGCTCTGGCAGACACTTTATTCTTTATCTTATATACACAATAATTCACTCCATTAAATGACCTCTAGAATAAATGTCACCTTCTGCATCCATCTTATGCTATTATCTCCCCTCCTCCTCCACCGTCCTGCCAGGTTTTTATCTTCCCCCTACAATCCTCCTCTTCCAGTTTAACCCTCTCTTTTCAAATGCCTTCTTTCTCTTTGCTCCATTTATTTGCATGATATATCTTCACACCATGCCGAAACTAATCTTAATTCCACCTTCTGCGACCTCTCCCCAGTTTTTTCCTCAAATATTGCCACTGTCTTATCACTAAAGGGCTCGTCTGTGACACTCTTTTCCTTGGCATACTATGTCTTATCTATCTTAAATTAATTGAGTTTTCATTTGTCTTTTTTCCCTCCTCTGTGCTAACATTAAATTACTCCACTCTCTGCACAGTAAATGGTTATAGTCTTTTGACCGCGCTGTAATAAATTCTACAATAATTAGCTGAGTAATTCTTGGTAAACACTGTGTATGATACATATCAACGCTAAGGCTAATTCATTAATTCCTCCATTAGTCCTTAATTAATACATTACTTGTTTGACTTTTTATAGTGAAGAGCTTAATTTAAGTGCATTGATCTAAAAAATTAAATAAATTAAATGTAGATATGTCCGCTTCCAAAGTCGCCCACCGGACTGGAATTTAGAAAATCTTGCTGCTTCTGCAAAAGAATTAATCCAAAACATCAAAGTTCTTGGCTTCACGCGGGAGTTGCACGTTGCTAAGTACATAATTAGCTTAGATTAGCTTAATAATAATCGCTCTGATTTCATGGCTTAATTCTGCCTCTGGGCACATATTCAGTAAGCTGCATGTTCTTTTTCCTGCTTCATCCAAGACAGTCGAGGTGTTTCCTGTAAGGCCAGCGCTAGCAGGATAATCTACAACTTTGCAGAATGCCTGATGTTATGAAATTGTAATTTGTGTACTGTATTTTTGTTTTTCAGTGATAAACAACTCTTCTGTTTAGACAAAATTATACATTGTATGTAATCCAGTAAACAGGCATGTAAGAGTGTGTCTTTATTTTGAAAGTCAACCCCTGTTTGGTGTTTTTAGTAGCCTAAAATATGTGTCATTTGAAGTGTGAATGATTCTAAAGTTAATAGCATCCACAGATGTGACATTTTTCAGTGAAATGTGATACAAGCTAGTTTTTCTTGAGACATGGGGATATCGAGCTTTGTTTCATATGTATTGTTTTAACAGCTGCTACTTTTGTGGTTTCAGTCTATGTGAGGGTTGACCAAAAGGTTCCAAGACTGTTTGTGGTGCACGTGCGTGGAGCGTTCAGCATCTGTAAGCAACTAGTAACAGCAGAACCTGTGTTACGTATGTTTTTTTGACCACTGGTGGGTAGACCTTTGCAATTTCATTTGCACCACTTAGGGTCGCACTTTAATTTGTTCATTCATTAACTGATCAGCTGTATTTAATGAGTGGTTATAGGTGAGCTCCTCTTTTTGAAACACGTGTTAGTTTGTGTGTTAGTGTTACAACTATTCTGGTTAGTTGCATGTTGTCTGCCGTGCAACCCTGGAAATTAACTTCCTATACAACAAAGCTGCGTTTGCACTTGTGTTTTAAAGGAAACCTATTTTCTCCCTGACAGGTAAGGCTGTTGGGTAGAAGGAAAGGCTTCCAGCTTGAAGGAGCCACAAACTCTGTGTTATGAGGCATAAGTCAGGAACAGGATGGTCCCAGTGTAAGTTTCATTTTCTCTCACTGTTTGGTTAAATTTAGGAAATTATCATGGTTTGCACCTCCTAATGTGGACTTTGCAGCTCATTGAAAGTGGAACTATTTCTTACTGTGTAATGTTGTTACCATTCAGGGAGAAAATAAGTGTCTTTCAAGTCGGAATTGAGAGTGCATTGAAGTGAACCTTACTAATGTTTCCTCAAATTACACTTAGAAATCTTGCAACTAAAATGAGTTGGTGCTTTATGATTCAGATTGTGAGGATATGGAATTAAAAGTCTGTAATTCAAACCAAGAAACCAAATAAATATACTGAGCTCCATGATTACAATAATGATAAATGATGTTTTTTGTGTTCTCTAATCTTAAATTTACAAAATATTAGGGATTTTTAACCTTTTCATGAGGCAGACTGATAGGGTGATATGAGGTAAACAACTGATTTCAGTTTAAATTTACCATAGAAAGACAATCTATGATAAAAATACATGTCTACCATGACATACAGCTCATATTTGGTACCTTCAGTTTCACTATTTTCTCAGAAACTCTCAAAGTCAGTACCAAAACATATTCTTTCTATTTCTATATACAGTATATGTTCCTCCCTTTTCTTTCCCCCACTGCATGTCTTTGGTATTTATCTTTGACTTTAATTCATATCTCTTCTATACCGCCTCTATAATTTCCTGCTTGTCTAACCCCAAAAAATTTAATCACCTCTCCTCCCGTGTTCATCACCCACCTCCTTCAGCTCATTCCCCAAACTAATTCACTCTCTGCACTTCATTCTCTCTCCCCTTAACCAAACTAATTTAGTCTGCCTGCAGTTCGCTAAATGTCGTCGCTCTTCCCACTCCTGTCTGTCTCTAACTTTCAAACCACCTCCTTCAAAAGAGCTGAAACTCACTTGAAGCATTATTCTTCACAGGCTTCTCGTTGCTAATTTGCTCTTTGTGTTTGATCCGTTTCCCCTCCCTATCAGCTGGATTAAATTTCTCGGTGCAACATGCCTATCTGCTTTATCGCATCCAAAACTAATCCCACCTCGGCCTCCCTCTTTCTCTCAGTGTGAAGTACAAATCGCTTCACAACAAGCAGCAGATTTCATTTCTACCTGTCCTCTCTGCTCACCGCTCCCCTTTTTATCTCCTCACAAACTAATTTAGTCTGAACCACGCAGCTTCTGTCTGTCTCATCTCCTCTCTGCAGCTCTCCGAGGTGAATCCTCCCCGTATTATATCCCACTATAATCTGCATAATGTGCATTTCTCTTTATCACTTCTGAGTCTGAATTACTTCTGAGTTTGTCAGAACGATCAGATATCCTTCCTTTCTGTCTGCTGTTATCTCCAGCTTTAGGATTCACTGTCCACAGGGAACTTTTCTTTATGCCACTGAGGGTTTTTTTCTTGTTTTGAGGGTTAATAAATGTTGCACATTCCTGTTAGTGCTGCAAGCTTAGTGTGTTTGTCAAAGAAGTGAGCACTTGTGGTTAGAAATATTGAAATTTTTATGAATATGAGAGCAAAGATTCAACTGAGTTTAGCTTAGGAGGAGGGAATACGATTTACTTGCTACATTTGATGAACTCTAAAGTGAGTCCTTCTGGAAAAACAGGCTTCTTTAAGTATAAAATGCAAATAATCAGTTCAAACATTTCTACTTTTTTAACTTTTTTTATCATCTACAGCTACATTTACCTGATTCACATGTTCATAGTAGTGTTTAGTTTAAGAGCACTGCTTTGCTTTCTGAATCCCAGAAATGCCCAAACTACACAATTTATCAGAGCCAGAAACAAAAACGAAAAATGAAAAATTTTGGATTTTCACTTTTCGGGCAACTAATCATGTGTGACATGCCATTCCATCGGGAAACTTAATCAGATCAAGGCTTAAAGTTGTGGTAATTCACAAAAATGACATTCTACTACATGTTTCATATAGATATTGAAACTAAATAAAAGTGATTGCTCGAACCAAATTCTGTAAAAAAAAACAAACTAAGAATTCTGCTTTCCTCAGCACAACTGTGAAGTCATTAGTGACTCAGCTGCAACCAACAGTCACATGACTAAATTTTAGGGATTTTTTAGGCTGAACTGCAGGCAGTGTTTACACAGAGCAGATCGAAAACAAGATTGGAAACAAATTAAAAATGCAAATATGTACAATTTTACTGGGATAAAACACCATGACAGCTGTCTCATTCCTATTCTAAACTAATTCTAGTTAAGAAGGCAGATGTCAGGTCACAAGGAATTAGCCAAAGTTCAAATTAGAACATCTTTGATGTGTAGCAGAGAAACTAAAACATGCTCTATGCAACAGAGGAGAAAGGGGCCAATGGGAAATCTGGTCCAATGAACCAATGATCTCTTAAATCACTTTTATCAGAGAGCCTTTTTATTTCCTTCAAACAATTTTTTTTCCTTTTTATTATCATAAATTTTTCTTGCTCTTTAATTCTGTGTTGGTTTTATTCACCTTGTTGTTCCTTAGTCTGTCTTGTCTATTCTATTTTGTAACATGGATTCTGAAAAGTGCTACATATATAAAGACTAGTGGCCTGGTGGTTTGTGAAGCGAACTTGGGTCGCCGGTTCGGGTTCCTGGACTGGCAAGAGGTTGAGGAGGGAAAGTGAGAGCAACTGCTTGTCCCAGTCACCATCACTGTGGGCCCTTGAGCAAGGCCCTTAACCCTTGACTGCTCCCCGGGCGCTGCACCGCGGCAGCCCACTGCTCCTAGTATGTATAGTTAAGGTTAACTTTGAATAGGATGGGTCAAATGCAGAGAAGGAATCAATAAGGTTAGATTATTAATAAACTCTTAGTACTTGGAGAAAAAAAATTTCCACCCAATCGCAGAGAACGTTGTGTCTCTCCTGTGGTGGAATCAACATATTATGCTTCCTTGTGATGGCACAATGACAGGTGAAGACATAAACTACAAAGCTTTTTAAGTCTACAGATTCACCGGGAAAAGTTAAGGAAACTGCTTCAACTTAGATGTAAAAGACTTCTGACAGGTGTTATCTGTAATACTCATTGTGGGCTTATAGTTATTTCATTTTATTGGTGATGACGATGCCTAAACCATTGTGTATTCCTACTTCTAGTTGGTTTTGCCAAATAAACCACCAACTGAGAACATCCCAGGGAGGTTTCCTGCATCATTTAGAGTATACTGGTGGGCTACTTTTGGACGCTGGCTTGTTTCTAGATGCCAAATAGTAATTCTGAGTTAAAGCTGCTTTCTCTACGAGATCAGTGCAAAGTTTTCAGTGTTGACATTTCCTCCAGCAATGGCAGCAAAACAGGGTTGGTAACAGGGCTGCACAATTTGAGGACAACGTATAATTAAGATCTTACTGACTGATACTGCAGTTTCTGATTTTTTAAAGTCAAGTTTTAATTCAATATGCACAGTGGAAAATATGTAAAACATGTGATGGAGCTTTACCAGATCAGTTTCACAGCTTCCTGATTGCTCAGCTTTAGTTCTGAGACACATAATCTTTGCATTTATGGGCCTACTAATTGATGAATTGATCTTAAAGGCAGGTGTATCGAAAATATTTCAACTGAGTGTCTCATGTTTTCTGAGGCTGTTGGTCACTTTTAGAAACATATTATACTTATTTTACTTTACAAATTGATCTTACAAGTTGTTGCCCTGCTTGCCTTGTGTTTTTTTGTTTCACACTGATTGAATTTGCAAGTTTTTATCCTGCTTTCTGCACTTATTTTTGTCGTTGCTTGTCTTACAACATGCACAGGGTATTTTAAAACCTGCTAGAAGAACAAACTTGATTGGATTTGACAGTTTGTCTACACACCAACTCTTCTTGCTCTCAGGACCCTCAGTAGGTGTATTATTAAGGCAGCTACCCTCCAGCTATTAACCAGTCAAACCTGCCTGGACCTACTTGTAAAGTGTGCTGTTTGGTGCAGGTGTGCAGCTAAAAAAGCCAGACTCAGGTGTGTTATTAAACGCTGGTACAAACTCCTCTCTCTTACCTCCGACCTCTTCCATCCCCTCCAGCAGCATGTCTTTGGTAAAGTTTGAGATCTGCCCGGTGAAGGACGACAGGCTTCCGCCGACCTGGCCCAGAGACTGGCCGAGGCCGGAGCCGAGTCCACCCAGCCACGATGACATGTTCAGGGGAGAACAAACAAAAACAAAGCGGGGCCGCGCGGAGGATGGAGGAGCTAGCTTAGCTTTGACTCGAAAGATGCTAACGTTAGCTCGTTCATCAAGCTCGGCTGTTGATTTTAAACCACCGGGACGTTTTGAACTTTAAATCCCACACTTTTCCTCCGTAACAGAGTCGCCGTTGAGGCTGACAGACGCTCATTTAACGAGCTCAGAACCCGGCTAACAACAGCTGACCGTCCGCCTGAAGGAATCCGTCCAGACAAGCGAGGAAAGCGGCATTATCTCCCCGGCAGACAGCTAACAAGTCCGAATACAGCCTTATGGAAGAGTCGGTGTCTTCTGCGGCCAGTGTGGTTTTAATATTCATCGGTTTAGAGTCGGTCCAAACAGTCCAGCGCCCTCAAAGTGCCACCTCAACTGCAGCCATTATCAGCTCTCTGCTGGCTGTCAGCTTTGACGTGGACACGGAGCGCAGCCGCGGTGCATTGTGGGATACTGGAGGACCAACACAGGCGAGGTGCGTTCAAGAACAACAGCAAGAATCAGACACTCACATAAACACAGATTATTAATGGTGTATAGCGCGAAAAAAGTAATTAGCAGCATTTAATTATACAGTATTTTGTAGTTTATTTTATGAAATATCTTATTTGTTAATATTTTGTAGTTTATTTGATGAAATATCTTATTTGCTATCTCTTTTGCAATTTACTTCATGTCTCTGCATCATTGAAATAGACATGAAATAGCTTTAGAGGACTAATTCAACTTATATAATGCAGTGATTTAATACAGTGAATTTTCTATTAAGTAATTAATCAATACAGTATACTTCACCTTGCCAAATAGTGATTGTAGCCGCACCAGAATTTAACTGGATTGCTATCAATTAATCAAAAAGCCTTCATGAGGGCTCTATTTATTTTAAAAAATAAAATAAAATAATAAAAAAAAACACATTGTGAAGGAAATTTGTAATTTTAGAGAATCAAAAAAAAGTTTTACTGATTTTTTTCCCCATATTTTTGAAATACATGAAATATATCAGTAAAATACAAAAATAAACAGTAGGTTTATCTGTTTAATGTAAACTAATTTTAAAATCACATCACAGAATACCCATAGCATTTCAAATTTGGACATTTCTTGGCATAAAGGCTGTTTAAATACATTTGTAAATTTATCATAATTAAACAAATATTTAATTTCTATTTAATGCCCCAGATTTTAATCCAAGTAAGATTTTTTTTGTGCCAGTTCAAATAGTTTTAGAGGACTAATTCAGCTCATATAATGCAATGAATTAATGCAATGAATGTTATATTGATTAATTATTCAATATAAGACAGTTGCACTTGCCAAAAAGTGAATGCAGCTGCTACAGTGTGACTGTACTGTTATTAATTAATCAAAAGTACTTCATAAGGATTATATAAGAATATAATGCATACTCTGTAAAGAAAATGTAATTGTAGAAACACATGAAAATATCAATAAAAAAAAACACAAAAAAGTGAATTTGCGTCTTTAATGTAAAATAACATTAAAACCTGACAGTGTCAAGAGAAAATGTCCATTTTTTAGATTCTTTTTTAAAATAGCATGATCAAATACTTTTAAATTTATCCGAATTTTACAAATATTCCCTTTTTATTTAACAGATGAAACTGCTAATTTTAAGTTTAATATTGTGAATATTTCTAAAATTCAATACAACTAGTGACAATGCATTTCCACAAAGTTGGGAACACAAAAGAGAAAAAAATAATCAAAACTGAAGCAATACAAGTTCAGATATCCTGGTTTTTAGTGCCAGACTATGGATTTCACATTCCCCATCATGTCACTGTACCTGGTAAAGGTCCCAGTTTTCAGCACAGGCTTAAAAAGTCTCGAAACTCAAGTTCAAGTCAATGATTAGATTTTTTTTACTCAAACTTCCACATACAACCTACACAGCTTTGTTCACATGTAGAAAAAGAAACCTTTTTGTCACAAATACATTTTTACAGTATTGTGAAATGTTGTTTTCACATATCCCAGTTGGGGTCAGAGCACAGGGTCAGCCATGGCACAGCGCCTCTGAAGCAGGAAGGGTTAAGGGCCTTGCTCAAGGGCCCAACAATGGTCGCATCTGACCTTCTGATCAGTAGCCCAGGGACTTAACCGTTGCGCCACCACTGCCCCAGAAATTGCTCAAGGGCCCACAGTGGTGGTGACTGGGACAAGTGGTCGCTCTCACTTTCCCACCTCAACCTCTTGCCAGTCAGGGACTCGAACCGGCGACCCACTGGTTACAAGTTTGCTTCACAAACCACTAGGTCACCACTGCCCCCTGCTGAGCTGTGCATCTCATAAATAGATAAACTGACTTTCATTTGTAAAATCTACCTGTAATTTCCCCTCTGTGATGTTTTGTGGCTCAGATGATGTAACAGAAAAGCACCAGACTGTATTGTTTCTTCTAACTCATTTATTAAAAGACTCTTTTTTTATACATAGTGTTAAATACAATCTCTCAGGAGACCAGAGGTCTGAAAGCAGATGATGAGAAGAACAGATGTGAGATCATTTTTTGATTGATGTCCTTTCAGGAGACCGCCAGCACAATATATCACTCTGTGGTTATTTTAAAACTCAATGCTCCTAATCTTCGGTTGGAAACAATATAGAATAAATCAGAGGAAATGTCTTTAATTCATAGCATATCTGTGCAAATCAGGGAGAGTCAGGTCCCAGAGCCCATATTCCAGCAGCTTCCTTAAACTTCTTTAAATACCCAACCGTAAAATTCAAGCTTCTATCTTCCATCGGGGTGACCGTGCATTTCTGGTGTGTAAGTCAGAAGAACGATCATGACCCACAGGTGCAGTACCGCCTGGAAACGAGAAAATTGGTGAATGAATTAAAGATTTTAGTATCAAAATTCCTTCATGCCAACCTACATACCTCACACTCACCATGTACAGGATAACAAAAACTCTGGCCATTGGGTAACGCCTCAGGAAGATTCCCAGTCTTATGCTGTGGGATAAAAAAAACAACAACAGCATTTCACAGGGGAACACAATGAAATTATAGCAGAGTAATGGTACTAACCGTGTGAGTAAGTGTTTACCTGAAGCGGTCAATAGTGCTGGCTGCCTTGCGTACTTTGCCGTACACTCCTGGACTGTCCTGGTCGCTGAAGAGCACCGGTGTGTTCCTTTGTCGAGCTCCTGACAGTCCAACACAAAGACAAAAAAAAAAAAGAAAAACTTTTTAGGCCAAAAGTGAACAATTCTTCAAAATATATGCTCAAAATGTCATATTTTACCAGAGGGGTGTACTATGAAGCAAGTTGGAAAGGCTTTGTTTGTGTTAGCCGCCACAACAAACCCTAAAACTCCAATCACAGATGATGGCTATCATAATGGTGGTTTTCAAACTTCTTTCTCAACCAGGTTTTCTTCTGTGTGCTCCCATAAAAAAGGGGGTATTTAATGCATTTTCTTTACTCTTCTTCCTCACAAAATGGCTCACTTATGTGTGGCCTACTTCAGTCAAGAGGGACAGGATGTTATAATAGAGAGCTACAGGAACAGGAGCTACTAATAGACTAAATAATTCTCTCATTTGTGTCCTACTTGCTGCAGTACCGTGAGTGTAAAATGGACTGGGCAACCAATCAAGACCAAACATAACAACATATTAATGCGTTTTCTGCAACACCAAACGAATGCATGTAGTTTTCTGTAGCAATGTGATGCAGACAGTTGTAACTGCACAGCTGCATTTAGTTGCATTACTATCATACAGCTCAACAGATTCGCGGATAGAACAAATCACTCATAGAAAATATGGTCAGAAAAAGAGTTGGTGAAATAGTGGCCCTTCTTGCAGCCAATTTAAATCCCAAACTCTGAAAAGAACCTCATCCAGAGCAGGTTAGCTGTGCAGCATCAGTTAGCATGGTGATCTAGCACAGGGGTCGGCAAACTTAAACACTCAAAAAGCCATTTCGACCCGTTTCCCACAGAAAAGAAAACACAGGGAGCCACAAAACCCCATCTAAAATGAAGATAACACTGCATATATTTTTTTTTTCTTTTTACCTTTATGCTATGTATAAAAAACTGTAGTGTGTTGCATTTATGAGTGTCCTAAATGAATAGAATAACTGTTTATTGCTAAATATGTATTTAGTTTTTCCCTCTTTTTAAATAAGCTCTCCAGAGACGTTTGTTTATTTTAAATTGATGAGTCAAGTGCAGGAAACAAGCCCAGACGGAAGTGACGGTAGGACAATCTAGTCATTTTTCAAAATAAAACACCCTGCAGACTCCGCCGGAAATAAAATTAAATGTTTTTATTCTTTCTGTGCGGCCCGGTACCGGTCCGCGACCCGGCAGAGGGATGAAAGAGCCACATGCGGCTCCGGAGCCACGGGTTGCCGACCCCTGATCTAGCAGGTTAAAAGAAAGCCCCTCTGCTAGTGACCAAGACAATCAAACAAACAATCAAAAAACAACAAGAATGCACTCAAGCGAGATGCAGACCCACACCGGACGCCTTCCTAAACATGGCAGGTAGCCCGTGACCTTGACCTTTTGACCCCAAAATTAATCTGTGACCAGGGTAGGTCAAGATGAACATCTATGCCAAGTTTGGTTATCCTATCTCTATTTGTTCTCGAGTTATTGTGCGGACATAGCCACATACATACATACAGTACAGGCAGACAGACAGATGGCCGTGATCGCCCTACCCACGGCCCGACTTCGTAGGCGTGGGTAACAACAACAAATCCTACCTGGTCCCTCTAAACCGCTCATGTTGATGGCTGGTCCTCCACTCTGTCCCCCCTGAGCGTTCTTCAGCTGCTGCTCCAGACGCTCCAGCTGGAAGACCAGGGAGTTCTTCTCTGTGCCCAGAGCCTCCAGCATCGTCTGCTTCTGGATCAGCGTCTCTGTCAGCTGATGGAGTCGGTTCTCCAGCTCCGTCTGGCTGCTGCTGCTGAGAGTCTTGTTGGTCAACTGGGAGAGGAAATACATTTAGAACATTGAGACTGTCTGTTAACTGCTATATTGATGTGATAACCATGCGAAGCAAACTGACCTGATTCCTGAGTTTCTGGATTTCATCTTCCCTGTCTTTGATCCGGCTCTGCAGCGTGGTTTTGGCTCGATGCTGCTCGTCCTCCAGGTACTGCAGCTCCTAGAAGAAACACAAAAACATCTCATATAAACAGACACACAACTGTTTTAAATAGTTGCCATTTTAAGGCATTACCACTCTGTCTTACCTGTTTGTAGCGCTCCACCTCTGCCTCCACCTCCTGCTTAGCTCTGTTCTGTAAGGCCTGTTGCTCCTGCAGCTGCACCTGCTGCTCCCTCCACGTCTCGGCCTCCACCAAGCCCTGATTCTCCAAATCCTGGAAGGACAATGACATCACTGATACCTCTGTGGTCTTTTCTAATGGGGAGATTTCGAATAAATTAGATGACTCCATTTTTACACTTTCAAAAATCAGACAGAAAACATACAACTGTCTCACTTCTAGGGACAGAACCGATTATCAGCCTGGCAGATTATCAAGGTCGATATTTGGCATTTTTCGGATTATCGGTATTGGTATTTTTATCGATAATTAAATGCTCTACTTCAGGTCTGATGCAGCCTCCTCTCTCTGTCTGTCGTCACTCTGTGGTCTCAGAAATGTCTCTCAAGCAGAAACTGAACAAGAAACACAAGCCGTTGCCACAAACCAGGAAATTAGCTTCTCTCACAGTGGCTAAGGCTACGCTAACGGCTAGCGGCTAAGTTAGAAGGAAGCCACAGATTACTCTGATCAAAACCAAACTGTTCAATCTCAGTCAAACCCACATAAACAGAGGAGAGCGTCCTAATTTAATCACTCCTGTTTCTATTTTACATATTCAGTTATAGTCACCCTTATTAAAGAAGAAGCCTAGTTATGAATGACAGGTTCTCTGATGTCACTTGCTTTTAAAATATTACATCTAATGTATATCAGCTCCAAATATTGGTTATCGTCCTTTCTTGATTGCCAATAATCGGCACTGGTATCATAACAAATCCATATCGGTTGATCCCGTATTAAAAAGCAATTAGAATAAAACTTAATGACATATGTATGCAATATTTGGAGTATCCATAGCTTTAAGACATGCACAATGTGATCATATTGTCCCAGGCTTGATTCTGGCTTAATAGGCATCTCTGCTGCGTTTCCTACTCCCACTCACCCCCGGTATTTGTGGACTGTATTTATTGTCAACTGTTTGTAAATGGTTCCAGAGGATTAATTTTCATCTCTGCTCTCCGGTCAGATGTTTACACTGTGAAATTAATACATTCAAAGGGACTTACATGCACAAGATGGTGCAAAGCACATGCAGCAAGAAATTATACAGCAAAATGCACGAGAACAATCGATTAAAAAGTGTTTGAACATACACAGTGTGCATATCCTATCCAATTACTGTACATTTAGAAAATCCCAATTTGCTGAACAGAGCAAAAAGTAGGTGTAGGTGCATTTTGTCCTGTTCGGGGGAAATTGTGCAAATTGGAACTATGCAAAGCAGCAGAGTAAAGTGGTCCCACTTTCTGGTTAAAGGATTCTATAATCATTCAGCAGCTTTAGATTTTCTGTTCGCCACTCCCACTCCTGCTGAGAGCAAACCTGCTGTGGTTTTTGCTCTGTAGGGCTCGAAAACCTGTGACTTTTTTCCCCGTCGCCATAATGTTAACATGAGCGTCTGTGACGGCGTGGTTAATGCAGCCCATTAGCTGTATTATGGCCCATTAGCATGTGTTATGCTTGAGAGATGGAGTGGTATCTTAGGGGGTGAGAGAGGATATAGATGCTTTGACTTATCCCATTTAAAAAAAAAATTGGTTTAAACCACTCTATGCTTTTGGCAAATTGTGATGCTATGCTCCCACTCTGCGTAGACTTATGCAAATGCAGCAGAACATACTGTAGAAGCCTCACTTATAGGAACTAGCTATGGATTCTGAATTTTGAAATGAAGCAGATTGACAAAAAAACATAATGCTACATGCTAACATGCCTATAATAGCAAGCTTCACCTGAAACCTTGAATATTCAGAAGGGCCATAATTCTTTTTACAGCTAATTAAGAACCAATGTATAGTTTATTTTTGTTAATGAGGAATAATGGCAAAATTTGGTACTCTGCTGGCTATTCTGTGGGAACAAGTGGGAATATACTTACATATTGCCTTCACAGAGAGTGTGCACATGACATAAAGTAATGAACAAGTTGTGCCTGGCAGTGCGCAGTGGATTGCATGGCATCAAGCGGAGATGTCATCAGCGTGGCAGTGAATCATTCTTTTCAAAGAATTATCGCCCATGGAACGAGGCAGAGCACAAAACTACCATTTGGTATCAGACAAAAGCATGACATGCTGTCAGGGGATTTTGTTGCTGCGACATTTCACTTGACACTCGCAGCCTACGCCTTTTTGGAAGAATGGAACAAAAAAAACAAAATGGACTGGGGCAGAGTAGAATAGAGCGCACATCAAATGAATACTTATCTCTCCTTCAGCTGGATGTTTGGCTGTCTAAACAGACTGCACACATGCTCATACAGTCATTTGTATGACTCAGGCCTGTTAATGAAGGCCAAAGCCTACCAGCCCCAGCAGGCACTGACAGTAATCAGCGGCTAATGAAAGCTTTATAAAAGGGGACTTTGGCTGGCTTACAAGGTCCAGAAACGTTAAGCAGGGTGGATCTAGTCTGCAATTAAGACGGGGTATGTGGGAGGACAAGAGGAAATTGGCTGTTATATTCACGTTTGGTTCTGCTGGAGTCGGTTCAGAAAGGCAAACAGAACTTGAGTGAGAAGACGTTCCTGTTGCTATTTTCCTTTGGACATAAGCTGATGTTCAAGTGTAACATCTGGCCAGAGTCTGAACCACGAAAAAGCATGCGTGTGAAAGCAGCAAGATTTCTGAATTATTTATATTTTTATTGTTATTTTCCACCTGACCCGGTCTGTGCAGCAGTAGCTGGTTCTCAGCTCTTTAGGTAGTCCACAGTTGTCACTCTGCATCTTCATACACTGACTCTGCGACTTTCTGCACAATCCAAAAATACAATTTTAAGAAAAAAGAACAGCAACAGTATTTGCTAGCATTTTGCTTATGCTGTTTGCTTGCGGTGGGTAGCAGCCAGTAAATTTTGGCTTCCTCCCCGGCAATATTTACAGTTGTTTCCAAGCAGGAAAGTGGAAAAGATTCTGTCATCCCACTTTGTCTCATTTTCTTGTTTTTGTTGCTTCTCAGTGCATCCGTGTTCTGTGCTGCGGATATTGGCACGTCGTATAGCACAGGCCTGGTGACGTTTATTTTTTTATATGTTTATGGGCTGTCACTGTTATGACAAAGAATGAAGGTAAAAGGAGACAATAAGTTACACAGATTTAAGGTGAATGTGATGAGGCAGAATACATGGTGCAAATATTAACATGTTTTATTGTATGTTAGGCAAGTATTTGCAAAAACTTGGGTGTTATGGATGCAGTGCCTGAACCATTAAGGTGTCAATATGCTTCCAACAAGCTGTCCATGTCCAACTGCATATAAAGACAGTATACAGTAGCTGCTCATAGGTGCAGTAAAAACTTACTAGAAGGGGATGAGATGCACTGAATTATACAAACGGAGGTAAAACCATACATATTCAGTCTGTAATATGTTTCTGATGTTACACTCAGTTGTAATGTATGCGCTACAATTTGCATAAGTAGCCGTGTGAGCAATGATAAACGAGGGTTAGTTTAGCACAGCTGCACACCTGGACTGTGGCTGCATAACATGGCCATGATTCTAAAGTTGTCAACTAAATACTAACTTAGTTTGAAGCATATTTACACCTTTAGTTTATCTAATTCACTTGTGATTTTTGATGCATCTGAGAAAACCCACACAGAAATGTCTATCTTTAATTTAGACTGTTAATTTTGGGGTTTGGGGGGCTCACATATTTTTTATTTTTTTTAAACTTCCAGTCACAATGGCCTGAATTCCAAAAGTTGTTTATCACTCCTCAAGAAACAGATACATAATTATGTGTACTCTGAAAGTTTCTGAAGCTTTCAACAGTGTTCATACAGTTAGTTTTTCATTTTTTTTCCTATTTTGAAGGGTTTGTATTCCAGCAGAAAAGACTCATTAGTTGTTGCAGTTGAAAATAGTTGGGTTTTAAAGTGGTTTCTAATGATGAAAAAAAAAACATCTAGGCCAAATGTTCTTGAGAATACCTCATTAACTACAGCAATTTCCGTATGCTGCCAATTGATTGGAGGCGAGATGTCGACTCTATTTGATTTCTCCCAGTTTTCACAAGGCTGGCATATTGCGAACATCCCACCAGATGCTCCGGCAAAGTGTTTTTCCCACAAGAATTAGAGCAATGTTTGGAGAACTTAAGCGCCCTGGGGGCTTTTATTGAAGTGCTACCAACAATTATTGTGAAGCAATGTAGCTTTGTGTTGGTTTTTTCAGTTTTATTTTTTCTTTATTTTACTGTGGTTCTGCTTTGGATGAAAAAAGCAAAAGGCTGGAGTGATGAAGTAGCATGAAAGAAATGCATCATCCCCCCTCCTTTGCTCTCTGCCACTTGAGATAATACCTGTTTACTTTGGGAATGGTTCACAGAAACTGTGTTGCCACTCCTTCCTCAGACGGTTTGTGACTCAATTGCATGCAGATTTTCTGGTGCCTATGAATACAGAATGGCAGAGAAGAACGCCACTTTTCAGTGCATTTTCTCTCCAGTTGTTCGTCATTTTCTCCCCGATTCTTCCTTCATCTCCCCCTCTGTGTTGGTTTGGTGGGATGCCCACACTGTAGCAATGTTAAGGTTCACTCGCTTCCATCGTGAACCCAAAATCGAGGACATTTGCAGATCTCTTACAATTGCAGGTTTTGTTATGATGCCAGTGGGCAATCAGTCCAACCTAAGAGCTGTATTTCATGCCCCCTACCCATAAATGACAACAGTCTTGGCGATTATTGAACCTTGAAGTGGAGATACGAGAAAATAAACCCCAATTTGCTACGTAATTTGACAGCTCTCAAAAAGGTGTTTATAAGTTTACTCAACTCCTATTTAGACTTTCTCATCAAAGTTTTGTTTAATGAATTTTCAAAGTATAGTTGGCCCTCGCTGCTGTTTTTAATTAGCTATTTGAGCTTTGGCTAATTACTATCACTGAGGGACTCCCAGTCAATCCAAAGCTCGTATGAAAGCAGTAGACGGCAATGTATCATCAAAGCACAGAGTGCCTGCTCTGTTTAGTGTCATTTCACGCTAGACTGTACTCAGAAAGAAGCTCTGTCCTTGACTACAAGGCCTCTTTCCTCACTAGGCATTCAAACACACATACAGAGACACACACACACGCTCTGTCAAATCTCAACAGGTTACTTAACCTGATAACATTAAAGTACTTGTGGATTTTAGTGGGTTTTACTTATAAACAAATTAAGAGATTTGTTTTATTTTAAAAAGACCAAGAAAAATTGAGACCTGGCAGGTGATAAGGATGGTTTTGCTACTCAGTTTGTACCTCAGTCAATTCAAATTTAGAATACATGTTTGGAGCACAGTGGCCCCTAGTGGTAATCAGGGGTATCACAGCCAACCGCCATTTTTTATTTCAATGAAGACACAATGTGCCAATCAGAATCCATTAATTACAATTAGGCTCAGCATTTTTCAGCTAATTTTGTTCTGAATCAGGTGAAGACAGAAAGGTGAGGAATGAAGTACCCGGGGTCAAAGTATGACTTTCTCTTTGATTTCCTAATGTATCTGTGCTGCTGTTTAAATATCACCATCTCACACATATACACGCCTCCAGATGAGACGTGTTTGATCTGTTTTTAATGGCTAAGCTTGTAGTTTGTGCATGAACCTATTTCAGGGGTCAAATGTCATCGCTGAGGCTTGTAGATTCCAGCTAAAGCGTTAATTAGCTTGAATTAATGTGTTTGAATATCACAATGGCTGCAGCGATACTAACACGCCCTGTTCTGCAGTGAGAACAAATGCAGATAAGCACCTCCTGCAACCTCTGGGTTTGTTTTTACTGAGGAACCGAGGAGGTGAGCACACTGTGCCGCTCTGAGGCTCCTTCTTCATTATTCAGTTGGCAGATTTAAAATCCCAAACCGTGAACAATGGACTCCCTCCAATGAGCCGATGTCTCTTTTGTTCTCTCCCAAAATAATTATGTTAAGAGCCGACTAAAAGCCTGTCCCATCTCTTTAGGACTGAAGTTATATGGAGTAGTGTCAGCGTGGAGTGGATTCTCATTAATGTGGAGAACATCGTTTTCTGAGGGGGGTTACGATAAGTGTGTCTTTGTGATTCTGTTGTCTGTCATGAAAGGTAACCTGAATTCGCTTAAATAGCAGTCTTTGCTGAAAACACATTATAAAGTCATTGAAATGCACAAAAATGACAAATGCTAGTTTCCCGTATTGTTGGCGCAATCTTTCATCATGTATATTTCCGTGTAGGAATAATCTTTGGCAACAAAACTAAAGGGGTAAATTGATTGTTAGAGCAAGTTCAAAACAGAAAAAATGTTATTTGGCTAAAATCATGGCTGCAATCTTGTTATATTTGTGCTGTAGTAGACGGGCCCCACCAGATAATGAGGGCTGTTATTTAACCACAGGGAAGCAGTGAGTGGGATGTGAAAAGCAACCCGTGTGAAACAACATGTCTCTTCAAAATAAGGACAGATTTATACCTGAATAAAATTTGACACTTCATATACAGAGAACTAATACATTCAGCTTTATGTGTGATATAATGCTGTAGTGTTTTTAAGTGGCAGTCTGCTGGAAAATCGCTCCTTTGAGTATCAAACAGTGGCCCCCTGTAGGCTTGAAAAATAGTTTGCTTCTTCACAAACAACAGCAGCTACGGTCAGCTTGAATTCACTTACTCAGAGTCACTTACAAAAGGGGACTCCTCTGGCGCTTTGGGATTTCACAGTGGGGAAAAAAAGGATCAAAACATACAAGAGATGTCTCCTCCTGGGGTATAACTCACTCAAGCGTGATCAGGCGGAGGAGGAAAATTTCCAACGAGGTGCGGAACACGAACAAGCAGAAGCAGTACCGCAAAAAGCACACTCACAATAAAAACTATGAAAATGTGTTGAGACGTTTCTGAGAAAGTTTTGGTTTTTGGTCTTGAAAACTGTTTAAGTGGTAAAATGATCCTTTATCGATCCCAGAGCAGGGAAATCTGCAACATGTCAAAAATAAAATTTGAAAGTAGCATCCACATAAATGCCAGGATCTGAGGTTTTATACCAGAACATTGCATTGTAATGAGATGATCACTGTCATACACTTCATCTGTCACTGCTTTTAAAGTTGCAACCAGTATATGTGTATCTACTCCATATGTATTATACACCGATCAGCCACAACATTCTGACCACTGACAGGAGAAGTGAATAACATTGATCATATTGGTACTATGTGGTGTTCTGCTGGAAAACCTTGGATTTTGCCATCCGTGTTGATGAGACTTAGACACCCAAATAAACATTGTCCCAGAACAAGCACACTCCCTCATGCAAATGGAAATCCCAAATGTCACTGGCCTACTCCTGCAGGAAAATGCACCCCACCCAACATGGCAAAAACATCAAACAATCAAGAACATCTTGAGGAACATGACAATGGCCCAAGATGTTGATTTGACCTCCAAACTTCCTAGAGCCCATTCTGATCAAGCATCAACAGGATGCAGTGGAACAAGTTTGATTGACAGAGGCCCCACTGTACAAGCCAGAGTACCCAAAGGATCCACTGCCAACATCATGGTGCCAGACCCCATATGACACCCTGAGAGGTCGTCTTGTCCATGTCCAATGGTTCATTGCATTTTTGACCACATAAGGGGGACCAACACAATATTAGGCAGGTGGTCATAATGTTATGCCTGATCGGTGTATACTTCCACTTCACTACATCTT